>JADNYJ010000122.1:0-127382 GCA_015501075.1 Gymnopilus junonius | reverse complement strand
GTACTACATAAAATGTTAGTAAGAAACCAGATAGAGCAGTCAGAAGACTCTCATCTAGACAAGGTCCTAAAGAGAAGCAGCACCGAGGAATGGGGATAGTAGCCACTGAGTTCTTTACTGATCTCCTAGTCTCATGCACATTTTCAGAGATTTATGATGTATCCAAGTGGTCGTGGGATTAACAAGATAGGCATTTTAATAGTGAGAATTATAACAGCAGATGGAGATAACCTAATGATTTGAAGGGAGCAGTCGTAGCATCATTATATGGAACTAGACAAACAGGACACCTTCAAAGTTTATTATAATGGGATCTCAGGACCGCGGAAGCAAAATATATCTTCATCCCGAATCTCCTCTATTTGGTGCCTGGAAGGAAACAATGGTATATCAGCATCGCACACAGAGTACATAAGCCGGGAAACTCACTTCGCCTTCAAGTGTGATCTCATTCCGTTGAAATTAAAAACGGTGGGGCTTCTCCAACGGGCCTTCAATTCCAAGATCGTGCATATGATGTATGATAGCTGACAGTTCAATAAGCTCCGGCTTGTTTCCACCGCGGGGAACTAAAGAGGAGGATTTTGAGCACTGGTCTGTTCAGCTGCCTGATTTGAATCTGAATCGCCATTCCCAAGAGCTGGACTTGAAGAGGCAGCAGCAGCAGCAGCCGGCTTCGGTGGACTGCTTTTGTCTAAGGCAGTGTCGACATCCATAATTATTCTTATCGATCTCTTTTTTCCCAGCAGCAGTATATGACAGGGGGCCAAGAAGCTTCTGCACAAGACCGTGATGATAAGGAAATACTCCGCAGCAAGTTAAAATGTCCTCCGAAGCAAACGAGACTTTCATATTGTCGTGCCTGTGGCTGTGTCCAATCTACAGAATGTTTTAAGGAGAGGACAAGAAAAACTCGAAAAACAGAACATACGAGGCTTCTGGAGTCCAAGACCATACAAGGTTCACAGGACATGCATACGACAGCGAGGCCGACTGTCAGTAAATAGTTGCCTGCTTGACGATCTTCAGCATGTTCAAGCGCCGCGACGCTCGCCCTCAAAACATTGATCGCCTAGATATGTCAAGTAAATCTCACTGCTAAGTTCAGATGAAAAAGCAATCGTCGACACCGACCTTTTCGTCCTTGACGAAATTAGCAGCGTCCCAAATCACCTTCTTTCCCGTCCTCAACCTGCCCTTCTCTTTATTACCAACTACGCACTCATGCAAGCATGCGCCAGCGAAGTCCATGCACCCGTCCATTCGATACTTTTGCTCCACACAACCGCATCTCTTGCAGAAGAACCGGCCAGTGACCCTTTCGACGGGATGCAAGATATTCTTGCTTGCATTCTTCCAATTTTGTGGGAAGCCCAGTACAAGGCCCAAATCGACTTTCGCTTTGTCCACCCACTTCTTCAATTGGCTGGCAAGAAGCTCCTTCATAACCTTATCGTTTTGCAGAGTCTCTGAGACAGAGACGACAGTTTTCCCGCGCTCTGCGGATTGAAGCATTTCGATTACGGGCAACTTTCGGAAGGTCGGGAGCGACGGCATATAAGGGTACGCCTTGGTTGAACGGAGACGGTTGTAGACTGTCTCGACCTCCCCACGGTTTTTCATAAGCGAAATTTCAGCGCTACGCCTTTCCCGTTTGTCGGCAAGCGCAAGAAGCTGAGCTTCAATTTGCTCCTGCATGACTTGGACGTCTGAAAGTCAGGTCAGAAATACAATCTAAAAAGAGGTGAGGGGACACCACGTACCAACTTCGCTAATTTTTTCAATCAACTTTGTTTTGCGTAATTGATAAGGACCGTAGACGGTATTGTTAAGATCATCATATTCCCAACCATAAGATGATGCAATTTTCTTGCTCCTGACGTGGAAAAATACCATCAGAAAGACTCGACAGTGAACCTGTTAAATTTTCACTTACAAAGTTAAGTTATTCTCCTTCGTGCGGTTCAGCTCTTGCACTCTGTGCTTGTTCCACTTGTGAATCTCGACACAGAACTGAAATGAAAAAAAGCTGCTT
This sequence comes from Gymnopilus junonius, assembly GCA_015501075.1. Classification (NCBI taxonomy): domain Eukaryota; kingdom Fungi; phylum Basidiomycota; class Agaricomycetes; order Agaricales; family Galerinaceae; genus Gymnopilus; species Gymnopilus junonius. The sequence continues at coordinate 125,347 of JADNYJ010000122.1, read as the reverse complement.
GAACCAAGTTCTGCCACATCTAGAGAAGGAAAACAAACCTTCATCCATTGCTCGTTACGCTTTTTAGTTTGTCCAAATTTCTGCAACAAAAGGAGTAAATGAATGCATGACAAGGCGTCTATGAATTGGAAGGTACCTCTTGATCTACGATTCCCGGAAGACACATGGCTTGAACGGCAATGACTTGTTCTGCACGAGCAAAGTACATAGCCAAGTCGGGCCCTGATTTCACCAAAGAAGCAAGCATTAGCCTTGACACCTATTTTCCAACATACGAGATGAAAGGACTTGCACGTTGCGTTTCCAACAAACACCCGGCCTAAAAAAGGGTTATATTCATTGTATTTACAACCAAATAGACGGATTAAATACCCACCCGCCAAGAAAGGTCCTTCATTCGTGGCACGAGTTCATACACCCTATCGATAGCAGGTATCCCCTGACGGAACATTCGAGTGAACTTGATCGATTTTCTGGAAAATTTAAGGAAAATGCGATCAAATCAGTTCGAAATTCGACCGAATGATAAATGCATACGTAGAATTACTACATCGGGGCTACATTATAACATTTTTAAGATTCAGTTATCCAATAAAAGCAGGAAATACTCACATCCTTGCAAATTCTTGCTCTTAGCGCAAAGAAGCGTAGGATAACGACGTCTCTTTACCACAAAACTACGATGAGTCAGAAAGAAATGCATTATTTAGTAGTTGTGAAGTAGATACCAACATACCTCACACTTGCCGCCATCAAACACAAACGCGGCATAGGCAGCTTCCCGAAAAACCCCTTTGGTGGATCTGGGAGTTTCGCTATGAACTTAGTCTCTGTTCTTTCTATCGGGCCCGCATGCCCCAGAGGAAGACTATGTTCCACGACTGTATATTCGAAAGTACATCCCGATCCTTCCGTGCCTCGCGCCATATGAATTGGGCTTCCGAACTCAGAAGGTCATACAAAGGGCTTTGCAGGTCCGCGCTACTGCAAGGACGTGCTGGGTGAGCCTGTTAGAATGAGGATTTCTGCTTGAAGCTCGAGAGGGAGAGTGAGGATGGAGCAGCCTGGGTTGGAGCAGATGCAGACTGGGATGCACTAGTATTCGCATTTGCTTCATCGACGACAGCAGAAGCCGGTAGTTGATGGTTGGAATGATCACCAAGGCGCACCCTCTTCGCTGGTGGTGCTCCGACGTCTGGAGTTTCACCCGAGCTGGAGGCCGAGGGGGTGTCTCAGAAGATGGTCCGGAAGGGGAGGCGGAAAGTTGTGGTTCAGTCGCATCTCCTTCAGAATCGTCGCTCAGCCGAGCCTCTTTGTCAACAGGAGATCCATCAGCAGGTAAGGGTGTGGAGTTGTCTATTTTTTGAACGATTCTTCCTCTGCTTTGTCCCCCATTTCGGCTGCATGCACGCTTTCCTGGGTCTCAATTCCAGATCGCCAGCAACTGGAGCTCTTCAGTGGTTTCTTCAGTTGTACTGGTGTCCACTCTACGTTTCTTGCTTGTGGTGATGTCATTACCGTATCGTGGCTCCAATCCTCTTTTTCACTTACTTCTTCGTCTTCATGTTTTCTTTTTTTCCCTATCAATGGAAGGGTATGCAGGTGTCCAGAGGTTTGGAAGAATGAGCATTTTCCGAGTTGAGCATTGGTTCTCTAAGGAGTCTTCCATCTTGACACGGATTGTGTCAGTATTTGTACTATCAGTGGGTATCGGTTCCAACTTGAGATGTCGATTTCAAGCGATGTTTTTTCTTCGAGTTCAACCTGACGTGTTTTACTTTTACAAGATCAGGTCACTGCAAATCACTGAGGCAGAAAGCCACAGTTATAATACTGCACAAAAGGAAATGTATGTTAACCAAGGTTTACAAGTCAAATCAGACAAACCAAACGAAGTGAAAAAAGCTAAGATGAAGAAAAGCCGGAGCTCGAATTTAAAGGGAAGGCTTACCAGGGGTTATAACAAGAAATTCAACAGATAAGACTATAGAGTAGCAAGCAAGCACCTTGATATAGAAGAGCTGGAAACAAGTGCCAAAGCTAGTGTTGCCGTGAGCTGAGCGGGCTTGAGCGTTGAGCTGGCTCAAGTTCCAGTCTAACCATTTTAGGAAGCTTGAGTCGCCTTGAGTCCGCCGCGATCAAGTTGTGCTTGAGCTCTGTCGTCTTCATCCTCATTCGGGCTTACTGACATCATTGCTCTTTCTCTGACCCCTACGATGCTTGTTACATCTCTATATTTGTTCTATCTCCATCTATCTACCGAATACCTTCATATATTAGCGATAACAAACCCTTTCAAGGGTTTTGAAGTTCTCACTTCTCAAGTGGCGATCAAGCCACCTCAAGCTGATTAGCCGAGAGCGCAAAGCACTCCAAACTCAACCCCACTCCTGCGGTAAGCCTGTTTAGGAGCAGGCCTAAACCTTTTTTTATGGGATAAAATTCAGGAAATGAATTTACAGCTGCAATGAACTTAAACTTTAAAATGCCTGAGAACTAACTGAAAATGTAATGTTCTGGTCATTTGCTGTAACACAAAAAAATTAATATTTAGAGACTAGATAGATTGCTCATGAAAAAATACAAAAGTTCACATTTAGAAAAATTTCTGCCAGAGTCTCAATGAAAGATTCAGACTGTCCTTTTGATTATTGTTAAATTTGAGATTGAACTACTGTTTTGTGGGCAGACAAAATTATTAATTTGTGGCTGGCATAAAATCTGATGATTAGATTTAGTATTCTAAACCTGTTTATAACAAGAACTTTGACAATTCAGATTTTTGTGTACTTGAAACTTATTGTTTGCAGAAAAGATTTCATTTGTGAACAAAAAGGATTGAAAATTTAATATTTATTTGAGCTTTTTATCATTCGCGCGCTCAGCGTGCCGCTGAGGGTGTTGTCTTCTGTTGCTGAGTGTGTCAAGGTAGAGTCACTCATTGAGTCGATCACATTTTGGTTACTGATCTGCTTTCTAATTTTAGCACTCAGCTCCGAGGTGGACATGCTTTTATACCCCGGTAGTGACCGGTACCTTTGTCTCCATGATCCTTGGATGCGTCTTCCCCAACATGGGTCCCTCATTCATCTGCTGCATGTTTTGTGACTGAACTTTGGGATATGGGTAAGCAGTTAATCAAAACTTTCAATCTTATTCAACTTATCATGGGTGTGAATTAAACAAATTAACTGCAGTAGGTTGCCTGTCCTCTCCCACCTTTTCACTTGCTCACCTATTCCTCAATCACATCCACATCTGTCCTGCGAATCCCGTCCACCGCGTCGCCATCACCAACTGTTTCAGGCATCCGACCCATGCTATTCATCATTTACACCCCTCCAACCAATCACCTTCGACTTGGACTTAGCACTGGTGCTGTTCCTGCTGGTATTGAAGGTGCAGACCATGGTGGCTAGGTCACTGCAAGAAAGAGGTGAATGGATGTCGAAGAGACAGTGCCAGAAGGAGGCACACTCAGTCAAAATCCCTCCCATGAACCTATCCAGCCTTGGAGAGTTACATTGCTCATCAAAGAGCAAGATGAAACTTACCCTGCCGATCCAAACACCTGTACATATGAGGGGCATGGGAGAAACATCTTATCGGAAAGGTAAGCGAACTGTCACTCCTTGATAATGACACTCACCTTTTTCATCACAGCCCTGCATATACTACCTTCAAGGTTTTAGCCAGCACCATCATTCAGCACCCTCAACAATTTGGGATATCAATATCAATGATGATGTGCCAGAGACACAGGTAACAAACCGAAGATAAACTCGACTTGAAAATGCAAAGAACACGTAGATTCAAACACAGAAAAGAATGTGATTTTGATTTTTTCTTTCATTACAAACAGCCGGCATTTTTCTCACTAACCGCCCATCGATGATGCCCTAGAATCTTCAGTGATGCAGCTTAAGGTATATAGGGAGGCAGAGGAGTCATGAATCACCCTAAAATCTATGAATTTTATGGATAGAAAGGAAGAATGACTCTGATAACTTACCAGCATGTCTCCTTATGTTCCCTGCTCCTCCTGCTTCAAGCTCTATCCTCTCCAGGTCATCCTCTTCCATCCTAGTTCTTCTAGGTAGGCTGTAGTAGTAAATCCCTAAGAGTACAACTAAGCCAGCTACAGGATTCTGTGAGATTTTAGCACCCAAGAATGTTTGAAGACTCACCACACACTATAATAGTTGATATGAGAGCTTTCACCCAGAGTTCCATGGTAAGAATGGCTTGCGTATAAGCAGAGGGTGTAGTGGTAGTAGTCAATAGTGGTGGAAGGGCTGGTGAAGAAGTTTGCAAGCAAAGACAAACATTGTAGGGTGGTCTTGACATTAAGCTCCATCAGCCTTGACGTTACAACATTATCACCAACCCGCCATCACCTCCTGCAAACTTCTCACCATCTCCACCCACCACCAGCACTTCCTGACCACTCTCTGGCATCTTTGAAATTGGCCGGCGATGCCTGGTGGAACAACCTTGCTGGACCAGGCTCCAAGTCAGTTCTGCAAATTAAGTCGGCAGGTGATGAGGACGTTTCTGCCCTCATCTCCCACATGGTTGACACTGCATCCCTAAGCACCAAGGATGGCGGCATTCGGGCGTAATGACACGAAGATGAATGCGTCTAGTCAACTTGCAAATGTGAGGAGCATATCAAAAGTCGAACACCAGCAGGCTTCTGCATCGCCCAGATAAAGCTCACAGGGAAAACCTCAAAAAAAGGATAAGGCAATAGGTTAGACATAGTAGGCCTGCCTACACTGCCAGATGCGAAGCCATGCAATGTATAGATAAAGCTCAAGCAGCCGCTATATACACCCAATACACATTAGCATTGGCTTATGCCGGAACAGCAAGCAATGACACCATTGGAAACTGCACAGTGCTGTCTCCGACACCTCTGACGATGTTCGATGTGCTGCTGTTACATTGCTAGCATTCCTTCTTTTCAAGAATCTCACTTCAGTGCCCTGTGTCGTGCAACTCATGAGCGAAAGCTATAATCTTCATGTTCAATGCAGTGCAACCCTTTTTTGCTCTCTGGTATTGTCCATGCTGAAACTGGCCTCCAGGTCTGTTGTCCTTGTTTCTGCCATGATAGTCAGATGATTGGCTGTAATGAACAGGGTGCGATTGAAATTTTGGAACCCATGATGAAAGATAGCGTTGAGTTTGTATGCCAAGGAGCATTTATTGCTCTTGGAATGATCTTGGTTGAGCAATCGGAAGCATCTTCATCAGCCTTGGCACCAACATGTGCCAAATACTCCAAAGTAATTTCAAACAAACATGAAGATCCTATGGCCCATTTCAGTGCTGCAATTGAGCAAGGATTTACTGATGCTGGTGGCAGGAATGTAACCATCATCTTGCAAAACCGTGTTAGAAGCATTAATACTAGTGCAGTTGTTAGAATGGCGTTGTTCTATCACTTCCAGTATTGGTACCCATTGGCCCTCTGTGCTTCCTTGGCCTTCTCTTCTATGGGTGTCATTGGGCTCGATGCTGATTTGAAGGCAAGTTTTTTGTTTTTGTCTTTTGATGATGTAACCTAATAACTTGAGGCTGCTGATGCCACTGCTGCTGATGCCGCTGCTGCTGATGCCGCTGCTGCTGATGCCACTGCTGCTGATGCCGCTGCTGCTGATGCCGCTGCTGCTGATGCTGCTGCTGCTGATGCCGCTGCTGCTGATGCTGCTGCTGCTGATGCCGCTGCTGCTGATGCCACTGCTGCTGCTGGCACTGTTGTTGATGCTGCTGCTGCTGCTGGCACTGTTGTTGATGCTGCTGCTGCTGCTGCCATCAGTGGCGAGAGGGTGAATGGTGATGCTGTTGGGGTGGATGGTGCAGTTGGTGTGGGGTGCAAACTGAGGTCGAAGGCGGCAGCTGGGGGGCGAAGGCAGTACCTGAGCAAGCAAAGCCCAGTACCTTCACCTACCCCCTCAACTACGAAGGCTGCGGCTGAAGGCAAGTCAATGGACCTGGTAAGCATCACATCCTCTTTTTATGCAGGGAGGTCTCATTTGCTGATTTTGAAAGCAGCGCACCAAACAGGAAGGGAAAGTAGACATGGAAATGAAGAGCGATGAGCCAATGCTGATGTCAGATCTCAGCCCCCCACCTATAGGTCGCCATGTTGCTCTGGATGAAAATGCACTGGAGGCAGAACCTCCAGAAGCCTTGAAAGTATGTCTAGCCTATTTTGTAGTCCCTCTGCCTTTTGCTCAGCATTATTTTCAGTATTCTTTCAGCAATGATACATAAATCATGCTATCGCATGCAAGTTGGTATGGATGTCTTGCTTAATCACATCTGCTTCAATTTCCTATCAAGCTTTGTAATTCAATACGTTACTCATTTCGGATTTCTGAGTTTTGGTGTGCTTCAACTTTGCCCCTTTCACCTCCATATCCACCCCAATGTCAACCACTCTGTCGTTGGCGATTATCACGAGTTGCACTCTCAGGTGCTGACTGGCCCGAAATGGCACATAAACATTGAACGACTATACAATAAGGACCTGAAAAAGAGAAGCGTCACAGACTGAAGGAAGAACAAAGGTCTACTTGTACTTACAGGCAGTCATGGCAGATGGACGAGTCCAGTGTATGAGAGACTGCTCCTGGTCTTGGAACAAGCGAGGGTAGGTATAATGCATCTGAATGCCAGGATCTTTCTTGAGAGCAAATTGGATGTCGCATCACATTTTCTGAAGAGGCCTCGATAGAGAGAATGTCGGATATTCCAACATTCTCTTGCAATGCGGGTGAGTTCGAGAATGGTGCTGCGGGTTGAAAATGCAAATTAGGACTTTTGAAGAGCGTAGATCACGAGTTCCTGAGCGTGGAAGCGTTGTGGAAGGATCAAATAAGAAAAGCCACTGACAACGGGTTGTGAAATGGATAGGGTCACTGGGGGGGAGGAATGGTGCCGATGGTACCGCTGTTGCTGCGTCTCGTTGATGGAGGAACGGAACTGCGGACAAGCTGGTACTGCTGCTGCCGTCGGTGGTGAGAGGGTAGTTGGTGATGCTGTTGGGGTGGATGGTGCACTTGGTGTGGGGTACAAACTGAGGTCGAAGGCAGTAGCTGAGGCTGCCTCAGAGGCAGGTCGCTGAACTTGGAGCGACGCTGAGAATGAGTCTAACGCGGAGGACAAGACAGTGTCAGGAAGTAGGAGGGGAGGAAGCAGTGATGGAAGACGGAGATGTCAGGTGGTAGGGAAGGTGTCGATGCATTGAAGATGGCGATGACAGCAGGCGTCGTTCAGTTGGAAAGAAATGGTGGTAACAAAATCGAGGAGCGTATGCCACGCCTGCTGATGTGTGCAGTCGAAAAATGGCCTTTACAGCGTCAAGCGGCTGTAGGAGATTGTGAGAAAAATTCGATATACGGCGATGATTTAGAAAAACATACTGCAAAAGCTTTTCCATATTTCTGATTGGAGAAGTAATTGCTCATGCACAAGACAGCAATCACAGATGACTTTCGGCTGAAGACGCTTCAAAAGCAAGTTTAGAGGGTGAGAATCGGTCGGATATTCAAGGTAGGGTGGGGCCCAGATCCCATGGAAAGGCGGCACCTCGACAGACGGAGCTTGAAGAAGGGATTGAGTATTTTACCAATGCCAAGAAAAAGTCACGATGCGGTCTATGGAAAGAAGCCAAGTGACTACTTGTAATTGGTATGAAGCAGGCTATAACGCACTATAAACTGTAACCTCACTTGAATCTTTCTAGAGCTCATGAAAGTGCTCCTTGTGTGCCGTTCCCGCCCATATAGCAATTTCCTGAGGTGGTGTTGCCAGTTGAAAAATTGTAGCTGATCCAACAAAGGCCCTGATAGTGTAGTAGTAGTTTCAGAAGAGAAAAGTCGCCATTGTCCGAAGGATGTCTAGGAACTTCAAAAAGACCGTTGAGGACATGAGTGGATTCCAATGAAGCCGCTTGAAGAACGAGCTGTGAGGGTGCTGCCACTGGGTGGGGCTTACTCATGATCCATGGCTGTGCGAAATAGTCCATTCCTGACTCAGAACTGATCATGCTTTCATATAGTCATTCACTTCCCGCCCTTAGAATTGTCGCTGTAGCACTTGCATTGTAGTTGATTTGGATTATCTGTGTCAACTATTTTCTGCACAAGCCTGAAGCCATGCCATGACTCCTGGACTCGCCATGCTGTTGTCACCATTCCTGCATACTTCAATGTGTGACTAAGCCTGAGGATGCAGGTCAATTTGATCTCGATGCCCTTCGTGTCCTATTTAGCCTTACAAAAGACTCTCGGTGATCAAGTGATAAATTTGGTCTTTGTGCCTTGACTCTTGTGACTTTGTAGGATACCAAGCCAGTTTTAACCCACCTTGATTCTCGAACGCCCAGATTTCTGGCGACAAGGAGTTCATGGCAGTGCAGAGACTTTGGTGATAGTCATGGAAGACGTCAATGGGGTTATTCTAGGCATCTTCATTTTTCACTGCCTACCGAAGATGAACAAAATGTCACATTGACAATGCCCACATTCGAGCCTGCACCACTGAACTGCTTCATTCTGCAAGCCTCAATCCAGCTAGAGCTACATTATACCTGTGTATATATGCACACGGTATCGAATCCTATGTCACACATCCCTTACTGTGGCCATTGCCTCCTTGAACATTTCATTCCATTTGGCGCCCTCATTTCTTTACTCTCCCGCTCTTACTACTATTTTGAGTAATTTGATTTCGATATATTTGCGAGAAGCACTTAACCTCTATTATTATGCTCGGGAGATGTATTTGAAGTCACCAATTCTTTAAATCGTAACACTCTCTACTAGCTCATCTATCTATGCTGCACTGGAATTTTCATCGCAGCCAAAGCCTACTGTTGGTAGGAAATCCGATGGGCAGCGACTGGCCGAAATGTTCGAACTCTGATGACTGAGTTCATACCTACATACTTTCCCGACTACTTACTCCAATCATCTTCGACCCTTTGACACCTATGCGCGCTGCAATGGAATATCCATCACGATGCATCCAATATTATATGGTCATACCAACAACTGAGTTTGTCTACGCACTTGGTTTACACTCACTCTTTGACTCGGAGGCCTCCAGCGCTATGGTAAATGCGAATATATTTACCAATCATTCTTGTATTCAATCTTGTTGCCCGGACGCAAGTAGGATTTCCTGTGCTGAATCAGCGAGGTCTAAAAGTTGGGCAAGCACTTTTTTAATTGCCTCACATTTTAGATGGTGCCTCCATATATTAGTCACTCAGCTATGCAACAACTCTCATCACATCTAGCTTACATAGCACCAGTTCTGTGTGAATCACTCTATAAATCTCGATGAATAACTACAACTGCAGGTTAGCTAGTACCACAGCCAGGCCATGTGATATGATGTATATGTGTCCAGTTGGACTAGGTGATGTCACTTGCAAAATGCCCTGGGAGTCGAAATCGGGTCCCCTGTTCAGCGCCATCATGCCATGCTCGACCCTTGTCACATGCCACATAAGCGATGTCAGCGGGATTTAAGGGATTTAACACAATCATTAAATCTGGGCGATTTTAAGGACTTACCATGTGAGGGACGGAAAATAAAGCACAGCCTGCGAAGCATGAGGAGTCCACACTTCAATTTCAAATAGACCCATCGTATCATACTAGGGACTTATGTCACACAGGTATTACACGCTGACCAATGTACAGAGAGATACCATGGGTGGACAAAATTAGGATCTTTGGAGATGGACAAAAAATAGATGAGCCGAGGGAGAGAGGGCAGCTGACAGTGAACACGAGGCCAACACAATGGGCAAAAAGTGGACACATGGTATCAATGTTATCTGCTTTCCCCCTCCCCCCTGCTTGTTACTACTATCTTTCTTACTATCTTTCCTTTCGTTTGTTCTCACTCGATTCGTGCGGCCACCCATGGTCGTGGGTTCTGCTCATAAATGGGCACAATGGGTGGGGGTGGGCGGCAGCAGTGGCATGCTCGATCATCGTGTCGGTCGGCAGAGACAGAGGGCGTGGTTAGGTTTCCACATCATGCATTACTGTCCGCTTGGTATCACAGCTCTACTTCTTGAGACATGTAGCTAATAGATTTGCCACTTTCAGTTTATTCTAAGACAAGGGCTGACAAAGGCTGACAAGGGGGAATCTAAGTAGTAATTCATCTCCGCAGCCTATGTTTCAAATCTTCCAGAAAGCATCTGTCTTATATTTAGATACAATACTTAGCCTGTAGCAGCGTGTGGTAGTGGAAAGAAGTCTTCATGAGGCTTTGTATAGGATGGTCAACACTGACCAGGCTCATGGCCAGAGGACTGCATGGTGGACTATAGCATAGAATCCAAAAGCGAAGACTTGTTACTTAGTGTGCCTAGTATTAGTCAACAGAAGAGCTAGCTATAATCAATTCAAGTAGGTACCAGTCGGGTCAGAGCACGTCATTAAGATAAATAGTTGTCAATAAAGCCCTCTTCTGAAGCTACATCCTACAAGGTATCTGTTGAAACATCTTCGCCACCAGTTCATGTCAATGCTTTCAAGTCTCTCAAGTGGAGCATTTTCCAGCATATACAACACTGCACCATCCACCCCAATTCACTACCCTGCACCACCCACCCCCGCTTATCCCATTGAACTCCTATCCCATGAAAACGGCGATGGCAAACCCCTCAAGCTCATTATAAAACCATCTTCCCTTCTTGGGTCTAGCATTATTGAGCAAGACAAAGATATAAGTACAAGCAGCACCTGCTTTCGAGAAAGTTATTCATGGTCTAGGATTCTGCCCATCAATTGATCTGTGAGGACCTCCACCTTCAAAGGCTATCACACCTTCAAGAACTTGCTTTGAATCGAGCTAGTTCTGAGCATGAATTGAACAAGAAGAGGCGAGAAGAGCTCATTGTCTTATCCACTGCTGTTCAGCACAATGACAGTTGGACTGCCATATCTCCAGACTATGCACTGGCTTTGGCTGCTGCTGCTCGGAAGATGGTTGAAGCTGAAGTACAAACAAATGAAATCTGCATACAGGAGTGCCTCCAGCGTTTGGAGAATTTGAGAGATGCTGCTGACCTCGCATACACTAAGCTGCAAGAGGCTGACCATCAAATGGGCCGTTTGCTCACCCTGCTCAATTTCGAAAACATCTCCATTAGAAGTTCCAAGCACAAGACTAGACCATCAATGAGCACCTTCCAGGAGCCAAGAATACCTAGCGCCCACCCAGCATTAGAAAGACCAGCTTTTCCTCCTTTACCAGATCCCGGGATTGGACAGGTGGGCAGTATGAGCTGCTGACTTGTTGACATACACCAGCCCCTTGTTCTTCTGTTCTTCTGTTCTTCTATTCTTCATGATCGGCATTCTCTATTCATGGAGTGAAGTTTCCTCTGTATCTGTAGATTTCATTTTTACCATTCTCTATCTATATGTATCTACTCTTTCCCATTACTGTATCTATCTTGGACCAACCTCTCTTCTGTATTTAAGGCATCCCATGTCTACTCACAACTTGTCACTCTTGGTCTAGCCTAAGTGCCGATGCAAGCTCCCTCTGGATGTGAGTTACATCTACTCTTGCAAGTTGGGTGATCTGAAATTCCATTGCATTAGCAACCGGTGATTACAGCAACACTCAAAGTGTCCATTCGGACCACCAAGTTGCGGCACATAGTTCAGAATCAGGCCATGATGCCCGTCAACCTTGGACGCGGCCTCAAAATACTGTCAGCATATCTTTATTATTCCTGGACTCATGTCTGATTTTCGTTTAGTCTCGATATGATGATGACAGTCAGCTACTGACATTGCAGCAAGCAATGATGACCAATTTTGGGGATCACTTCACAGAACAGGCTGGTGTCAGTATATACCAGCTTCACTATAGTATGACTGATTTCCCCCCTAGATCAATGACGATGGCCAGCTGCCATCATTTCATCAGCCTTCCATGGCCGAACTGGAAGGCTATTTAACTAAATGATTTCAGGCTAGTACATTGAATCAGCCCAGGCCTGGTTATTTTTCTGCAGAGCTGCCAAACAATGTGACTGTCATCCATGAAGGCTGAACACAGACTGGAGTATCACCCCTCTCGGTTCCAGGGCAAGGTATTCCACAATTCAGATCTTTTCAGGTCAGTATATGTTAGCTTACTCTCTAATATGGCTGATTTCCTTCTAGATGACTCCCAACTGGGGACAGGATTTTGGATGCTCTTCTGCCCAATCTATTGCACAGTTAGCTCAGAATTCTCGGGACTCAATTTCTGGTCCACCTCAACAAAATGTGCCAGCCCAGTTTCAGGTTAGTATATGACATTGTTCTTTTGACTGTGGCTGATTACATGGCGTTACTCAAGAGATCCAACTTGTTACCCAAGCCTTTGCATTACAATCAACAGCTACCCCAGCCATCGGACCTCACCTCGACTGCCTCAGAAGCCGTTGACTGGTGGCAGTGGCCAAGTCCATTTCTGTTTCAGGTCAGTATCTGCTGATCTTCTTTTATAATCATAGCTAATGTCCATTTGAACATTACCTGACAGAACTATACAATGCAGGCCTCTCAGCATTCGCCAATGCCCTTACTCCCTGAGGCACAAACAGAACACCATGTATATTCTCAAGTAACTCGTTACAGCCAATTTGATGAGTGCCATTGGCGCTCCATCACAATCACTCAGCTCTCGTATATCATTGATCTCGACTCCAGTGCAATCTGCTATCAGTACTTCTGCTGCAGTGGCAGGGATAGTACCTTGGATGCTGTCGAAAAGTATGCTATTGAATTATTTAGGTCCTTCTCCTATGGCCATGGTTTCTTTTTTGATTATGCGCAGAGTCCACACATAGCAGACATCAACCAATTGAAGCAAATGGCCATCTCTCAAAGTGCCGCTGAATATAAATATGGCAAGTGTTTCGATGAAAATCATCACTATTGATCTAATAATTTTATTTCAGGCTTAACTAATGCATCAGCAGACCTAATGGGGCGAGTAAGTGTCTTTTACTTATTTATTATTTCTTTCAGTGTCTCAGATATGGTTACAGATGGGTGCATCTCTTACGTCAGATAGATTGCGTTTGATCCAGTTCGTATGGAAAGCAGTGAAAAAATACTATTGCTTGCAGGATCCAAATGGTTCACAAGAAGTCGTAAACCAGAACATACTGAAAATAGCTCAGTTTTGTTACAGAGTGGACTTCCTAAGAAGACCACTTCCAATAAGTGATTCGACGAGCAATGCTGATGTGAGTAAAATTTCTCTTGACATTTTATCACAATAATAACAGAGTCCACAGGCTTTGGTGTTGAGGTGGCATGACAATGCTGTACAGGCAATTATAAAACAGTACTTCTTCAGCTCAAGCAGTAGAAGACATTGTCTAGGCTTCCTTCACCCGAGTAAATTTGATAAATATAGTATGCAGGATCTCACTGCTCTCATATTCACAATTGTTTGTTCATTTAATTTTGGCTGGTTTACCACTTAATGATTAACCTGGACCTAGATCGATATGGTTATGGAAGAATGGCAGTCTGGGTCATTCCAGCAAATTACGTGGAGTGTTGTGGAGATTGAGAGGAGGTATAACACCATATCGCTCAGTCTTGATAGTGACAACAAGAATCCTGATATCAAAGAAGCCATGGACAAGCTTTATTCGTCCTGGTTTGATTCTGCAAAGTGCGTTGGTCATATATATAATCAGGCAGTCATAATGTCTGAGACCATGTAGGCAGGAAGCTATTAGGCACCCACGTTCCTGACACCACGTGAATGTGACTACAAGTCATCCATCCACCTAGCTCTCCCCAGTATACACATGATCAATTGTCATAGTCATTTTGCAACCTTTCTGTAGCATGTATATATAATTTCTTCCCAAACGGCCATACAAACTAGATTTCAAAATGCAGTGTGAAATGATATAATTTTTGTATAATAAAATATGTTAGTTCAATACATATCAAGGCCCATGCTTCGGCTTCATCATGATCTCCACAACTCCAGTAACCCACTGTGACAAATGTAAAAACCATATGAAGGACCTTCAAACCTTAAACCGGTGGTGCAGCAGGAATACCAGAGAGCTCGAAAGCTCTCAAGCGAGTTATCATCCTCATGCAAGCGTGCCCACTCTCATAGACATCCATATGGACACTGGCTTGGTTGTCTTAGTTGACAAAAAGGGATTGAGGTTCCTTGGTGGGGATAACTGTACTACATGATATGAGATGGTTCATACTCACTAGCAATATCGATATCAAGGAAGCTTTCGATGTTATGGGATACAGGGGAATACCTGTCGTCCTTGCCAGGGGCCTCCCAGCAGCAGGGGTGGCAGTGGCAGTGGCAGCAGCAGCAGCAAGAGCAGCCTTAGCTCCTGCAGCCCACTGCTTTTTTGCCTCCTTCAACAACCCCTGATCAACTGTAAACTGAATAGCCTGCACCACAGGCCTTGTCCTCAAATAATACATGCCCGTCTTCAACCCCTTCTTCCACCCATAGAAATGCATACTTGTCAGCTGGCCCATCGTCGGGCTCGCCAGATGCACATTCAGACTCTGACTTTAACAAATAAAGGCACCCTGATCTGCAGCGAGGTCGAGGACCTTCTTCTGTGAGATCTCCCAGATGGTTTTGTAGATGGCTTTGACATCGGTGGGGATAGAGGGGATGTTTTGCATGGAGCCATTGTGTGCGATGATCATGTTTTTCATGTTGTCGTCCCACAGGCCAAGGGTGACGAGTTCACAGAGGAGCCAGGGGCAGACGACTTGGAATTCGCCAGTGAGGATACAGTGTGTGTAGATGTTGCTGTTGAAAGGAGAAAGGTGTTAGCAAAAGGTCTGGACATCCACACAAAAAAGAAACTCATACCTAGTGTAAGGCTCAAAACACTCATTATTACCCAAAATCTGACTCGTTGACGCAGTCAGCATAGATGCAACCAACAACGAATTCCTCAATCCCATCTGGGCAATCTTCGCCTTGAGCTCCTTCCAATCCCACAAATCCATAGGTGTAATGCCCCACAGATCATACTACAGCTGGCCCTGCTGTGCCGGACTGCCCATCCATGTCTCATAGGGCCCTTCCCACTCAGCGATCTCTGAGGATGCTTCCAATGTGGCATGGTAGATTGTCTCGAAGACCTTGATGTTTAGCTCCTTTGCTTCCTGAGAGTCGAATGACATATGTAATGCCATGAAAGCATCTGCGAGCCCTTGAACACCGACACCAATAGGGTGGTGGTGCATGCTGGATCGGCGGGCTTCAGGGATGGGGTAATAATTCACATCAATGATCTTGTTGAGGTTGTATGTGACCACCTTGGTCACATCGTGCAGCTTTTGGAAGTCGTATTGGCTGTTGACGATGAAGGAGGGAAGAGCGAGAGAAGCGAGGTTGCATATGGCCATTTCGTCAAGGGAGGAGTATTCCAGGATTTCAGTGCACAGGTTGAGGTCTTTATTGTCCCCCTGTAATTCCTGTAGGATTGGGGCCCATTCCTGTAGGATTCCTGTAGGACTGGGCATATAGTGCACCATATTAAGATGGCTGAGGCCCAGAGTCTATAGGATTGGACCAGGATTGGGCCAAATTGGTCCAATCCTGAGGACTGGTCCTGGTAGCCCTATAGGACTGGGATTATTTAGGTTATTTTGATATGTTTTAACTATATTTATGGCTATTTAGGGTATAACTAAGCTAAATATAGGTAATACCGACTTTTCTGTATATTATGTAAGCTAAAAACACATTGGAAACAAGTGCAAATGCAAAAACCCCTGCTAGTCCTATAGGACTAGAACACTTTGAGGCCATTTAGATGTTTTTTAATCAACTTTAAGGGTATTTAGGGTATAACTAAGTTAACTATAGCTAGTACCAGTTTATTCTGATATTATGTAAGCCCTTTATGCAATCAACACTACCATCTTCTTGCATCATGGTGTTTGGTGCATAACTGCACTAATTGAAGTGTTGAGGGAACTTCTGCCTGCCAAGATCATCAGACAGATTGGAACACTTTCAGGAAGTACTCCTGTCACAATGTCTGGTCAGGTATCCACTGACTTCTCCAGAGATCAGCTGAAAGCTATGCTTGGCAGCCAAGATCCCAAGGCCCCAATCATCAACAACATGATGATCCTGCTAGCAATCCTTCTTTGCCACCAAATTACTTCAGCCCTGGCTGCTATTACTGTGTTGAAACAATTTGCGCACCCCATGGTGTTGTTATTGCTTGGACCAAATTTGCTCATTCAGAATCAACAACCAACATTCTCAACTTCCTTGCATCAGTTTATCCTACCCAAGACTCATGGCCTGACTATATATGCATTGATAAAGCATGTTAGGTACTTGCAACTGCAGTCACCAATAGAAGCTGGGAGGTATGGAAGCATACATCTTGGTTTATTGTGGATGCCTACCATTATATCAATCATCGCCTTCAGGATTATCTCTGCCAGACTTATTGCAATCCTGCTCCAGCAAACAATGTGGCCCCAAACTTGGTGATTGTAGAATATGATTCAAATGGACAACCTTATGGTCACCAGGCCTTCAATACTCAAGTCTGTGAACAACTCAATGCATGGCTTGGAGGTTATCAGTCCATTGCCAAACAGATGACTCCTGGAAACTTCAACTGGTTTATTCATGTTATGCTGTTCTATCATACTAAATACACCATCAAGAAGCAGCAGAAGAAGCAGTCAAACCAGGAGACAGAAGATGGTGATATTGGACTTGATGAAGAGACAGAAACAGAGGAAGAAGAAGGATCTGATGAAGAGTAGTCATAGAAACAGGTGAATAGTAATAAAAGAAGTGTATATTAGTGTAAAAATATATCATAACAAGTATAGTTCTCTTCATATATGATAATCTAGGGTCATTCCTACAGGATTCCTATAGGACTGCCCTTGGGAGTCTGTTTCTGATATGGTTTGGGCCTAATCCTACAGGAATCCTATAGGATTCCTGTAGGACTGCTCTCAGAATTCTGTTTTGGCCCCAATCCTACAGGAATCCTATAGGACTCAGGCCAGTCCTATAGGAATAGTAGGGGGACTGAAAAGTACTGTTTATCTGGGCGATGCAGAAGCCTGCCAGTGTTTGACTTTTGATATGCTCCTCACATTTGCAAGTTGACTAGATGCATTCATCTTCATGTCATTATGCCCGAATGCCGCCATCCTTGGTGCTTAGGGATGCAGTGTCAACCATGTGGGAGATGAGGGCAGAAACGTCCTCATCACCTGCCGACTTAATTTGCAGAACTGACTTGGAGCCTGGTCCAGCAAGGTTGTTCCACCAGGCATCGCCGGCCAATTTCGAAGATGCCAGAGAGTGGTCAGGAAGTGCTGGCAGTACTTTTCAGTCCCCCTACTATTCCTATAGGACTGGCCTGAGTCCTATAGGATTCCTGTAGGATTGGGGCCAAAACAGAATTCTGAGAGCAGTCCTACAGGAATCCTATAGGATTCCTGTAGGATTAGGCCCAAACCATATCAGAAACAGACTCCCAAGGGCAGTCCTATAGGAATCCTGTAGGAATGACCCTAGATTATCATATATGAAGAGAACTATACTTGTTATGATATATTTTTACACTAATATACACTTCTTTTATTACTATTCACCTGTTTCTATGACTACTCTTCATCAGATCCTTCTTCTTCCTCTGTTTCTGTCTCTTCATCAAGTCCAATATCACCATCTTCTGTCTCCTGGTTTGACTGCTTCTTCTGCTGCTTCTTGATGGTGTATTTAGTATGATAGAACAGCATAACATGAATAAACCAGTTGAAGTTTCCAGGAGTCATCTGTTTGGCAATGGACTGATAACCTCCAAGCCATGCATTGAGTTGTTCACAGACTTGAGTATTGAAGGCCTGGTGACCATAAGGTTGTCCATTTGAATCATATTCTACAATCACCAAGTTTGGGGCCACATTGTTTGCTGGAGCAGGATTGCAATAAGTCTGGCAGAGATAATCCTGAAGGCGATGATTGATATAATGGTAGGCATCCACAATAAACCAAGATGTATGCTTCCATACCTCCCAGCTTCTATTGGTGACTGCAGTTGCAAGTACCTAACATGCTTTATCAATGCATATATAGTCAGGCCATGAGTCTTGGGTAGGATAAACTGATGCAAGGAAGTTGAGAATGTTGGTTGTTGATTCTGAATGAGCAAATTTGGTCCAAGCAATAACAACACCATGGGGTGCGCAAATTGTTTCAACACAGTAATAGCAGCCAGGGCTGAAGTAATTTGGTGGCAAAGAAGGATTGCTAGCAGGATCATCATGTTGTTGATGATTGGGGCCTTGGGATCTTGGCTGCCAAGCATAGCTTTCAGCTGATCTCTGGAGAAGTCAGTGGATACCTGACCAGACATTGTGACAGGAGTACTTCCTGAAAGTGTTCCAATCTGTCTGATGATCTTGGCAGGCAGAAGTTCCCTCAACACTTCAATTAGTGCAGTTATGCACCAAACACCATGATGCAAGAAGATGGTAGTGTTGATTGCATAAAGGGCTTACATAATATCAGAATAAACTGGTACTAGCTATAGTTAACTTAGTTATACCCTAAATACCCTTAAAGTTGATTAAAAAACATCTAAATGGCCTCAAAGTGTTCTAGTCCTATAGGACTAGCAGGGGTTTTTGCATTTGCACTTGTTTCCAATGTGTTTTTAGCTTACATAATATACAGAAAAGTCGGTATTACCTATATTTAGCTTAGTTATACCCTAAATAGCCATAAATATAGTTAAAACATATCAAAATAACCTAAATAATCCCAGTCCTATAGGGCTACCAGGACCAGTCCTCAGGATTGGACCAATTTGGCCCAATCCTGGTCCAATCCTATAGAACTCTGGGCCTCAGCCATCTTAATATGGTGCACTATATGCCCAGTCCTACAGGAATCCTACAGGAATGGGCCCCAATCCTACAGGAATTACAGGGGGACAATAAAGACCTCAACCTGTGCACTGAAATCCTGGAATACTCCTCCCTTGACGAAATGGCCATATGCAACCTCGCTTCTCTCGCTCTTCCCTCCTTCATCGTCAACAGCCAATACGACTTCCAAAAGCTGCACGATGTGACCAAGGTGGTCACATACAACCTCAACAAGATCATTGATGTGAATTATTACCCCATCCCTGAAGCCCGCCGATCCAGCATGCACCACCACCCTATTGGTGTCGGTGTTCAAGGGCTCGCAGATGCTTTCATGGCATTACATATGTCATTCGACTCTCAGGAAGCAAAGGAGCTAAACATCAAGGTCTTCGAGACAATCTACCATGCCACATTGGAAGCATCCTCAGAGATCGCTGAGTGGGAAGGGCCCTATGAGACATGGATGGGCAGTCCGGCACAGCAGGGCCAGCTGTAGTATGATCTGTGGGGCATTACACCTATGGATTTGTGGGATTGGAAGGAGCTCAAGGCGAAGATTGCCCAGATGGGATTGAGGAATTCGTTGTTGGTTGCATCTATGCTGACTGCGTCAACGAGTCAGATTTTGGGTAATAATGAGTGTTTTGAGCCTTACACTAGGTATGAGTTTCTTTTTTGTGTGGATGTCCAGACCTTTTGCTAACACCTTTCTCCTTTCAACAGCAACATCTACACACACTGTATCCTCACTGGCGAATTCCAAGTCGTCTGCCCCTGGCTCCTCTGTGAACTCGTCACCCTTGGCCTGTGGGACGACAACATGAAAAACATGATCATCGCACACAATGGCTCCATGCAAAACATCCCCTCTATCCCCACCGATGTCAAAGCCATCTACAAAACCATCTGGGAGATCTCACAGAAGAAGGTCCTCGACCTCGCTGCAGATCAGGGTGCCTTTATTTGTTAAAGTCAGAGTCTGAATGTGCATCTGGCGAGCCCGACGATGGGCCAGCTGACAAGTATGCATTTCTATGGGTGGAAGAAGGGGTTGAAGACGGGCATGTATTATTTGAGGACAAGGCCTGTGGTGCAGGCTATTCAGTTTACAGTTGATCAGGGGTTGTTGAAGGAGGCAAAAAAGCAGTGGGCTGCAGGAGCTAAGGCTGCTCTTGCTGCTGCTGCTGCCACTGCCACTGCCACCCCTGCTGCTGGGAGGCCCCTGGCAAGGACGACAGGTATTCCCCTGTATCCCATAACATCGAAAGCTTCCTTGATATCGATATTGCTAGTGAGTATGAACCATCTCATATCATGTAGTACAGTTATCCCCACCAAGGAACCTCAATCCCTTTTTGTCAACTAAGACAACCAAGCCAGTGTCCATATGGATGTCTATGAGAGTGGGCACGCTTGCATGAAGGATGATAACTCGCTTGAGAGCTTTCGAGCTCTCTGGTATTCCTGCTGCACCACCGGTTTAAGGTTTGAAGGTCCTTCATATGGTTTTTACATTTGTCACAGTGGGTTACTGGAGTTGTGGAGATCATGATGAAGCCGAAGCATGGGCCTTGATATGTATTGAACTAACATATTTTATTATACAAAAATTATATCATTTCACACTGCATTTTGAAATCTAGTTTGTATGGCCGTTTGGGAAGAAATTATATATACATGCTACAGAAAGGTTGCAAAATGACTATGACAATTGATCATGTGTATACTGGGGAGAGCTAGGTGGATGGATGACTTGTAGTCACATTCACGTGGTGTCAGGAACGTGGGTGCCTAATAGCTTCCTGCCTACATGGTCTCAGACATTATGACTGCCTGATTATATATATGACCAACGCACTTTGCAGAATCAAACCAGGATGAATAAAGCTTGTCCATGGCTTCTTTGATATCAGGATTCTTGTTGTCACTATCAAGACTGAGCGATATGGTGTTATACCTCCTCTCAATCTCCACAACACTCCACGTAATTTGCTGGAATGACCCAGACTGCCATTCTTCCATAACCATATCGATCTAGGTCCAGGTTAATCATTAAGTTGGTAAACCAGCCAAAATTAAATGAACAAACAATTGTGAATATGAGAGCAGTGAGATCCTGCATACTATATTTATCAAATTTACTCGGGTGAAGGAAGCCTAGACAATGTCTTCTACTGCTTGAGCTGAAGAAGTACTGTTTTATAATTGCCTGTACAGCATTGTCATGCCACCTCAACACCAAAGCCTGTGGACTCTGTTATTATTGTGATAAAATGTCAAGAGAAATTTTACTCACATCAGCATTGCTCGTCGAATCACTTATTGGAAGTGGTCTTCTTAGGAAGTCCACTCGATTGGACCAATTTGGCCCAATCCTGGTCCAATCCTATAGGACTCTGGGCCTCAGCCATCTTAATATGGTGCACTATATGCCCAGTCCTACAGGAATCCTACAGGAATGGGCCCCAATCCTACAGGAATTACAGGGGGACAATAAAGACCTCAGTGCTGGTGGTGGGTGGAGATGGTGAGAAGTTTGCAGGAGGTGATGGCGGGTTGGTGATAATGTTGTAACGTCAAGGCTGATGGAGCTTAATGTCAAGACCACCCTACAATGTTTGTCTTTGCTTGCAAACTTCTTCACCAGCCCTTCCACCACTATTGACTACTACCACTACACCCTCTGCTTATGCGCAAGCCATTCTTACCATGGAACTCTGGGTGAAAGCTCTCATATCAACTATTATAGTGTGTGGTGAGTCTTCAAACATTCTTGGGTGCTAAAATCTCACAGAATCCTGTAGCTGGCTTAGTTGTACTCTTAGGGATTTACTACTACAGCCTACCTAGAAGAACTAGGATGGAAGAGGATGACCTGGAGAGGATAGAGCTTGAAGCAGGAGGAGCAGGGAACATAAGGAGACGTGCTGGTAAGTTATCAGAGTCATTCTTCCTTTCTATCCATAAAATTCATGGATTTTAGGGCGATTCGTGACTCCTCCGCCTCCCTATACACCTTAAGCTGCATCACTGAAGATTCTAGGGCATCATCGATGGGTGGTTAGTGAGAAAAATGCCCAGCTGTTTGTAATGAAAGAAAAAATCAAAATCACGTTCTTTTCTGTGTTTGAATCTACGTGTTCTTTGCATTTTCAAGTCGAGTTTATCTTCGGTTTGTTACCTGTGTCTCTGGGCACATCATCATTGATATCCCAAATTGTTGAGGGTGCTGAATGATGGTGCTGGCTAAAACCTTGAAGGGTAGTATATGCAGGGCTGTGACGAAAAGGTGAGTGTCATTTATCAAGGAGTGACAGTTTGCTTACCTTTCCGATAAGATGTTTCTCCCATGCCCCTCATATGTACAGGTGTTTGGATCGGCAGGGTAAGTTTCATCTTGCTCTTTGACGAGCAACGTAACTCTCCAAGGCTGGATAGGTTCATGGGAGGGATTTTGACTGAGTGTGCCTCCTTCTGGCACTGTCTCTTCGACATCCATTCACCTCTTTCTTGCAGTGACCTAGCCACCATGGTCTGCACCTTCAATACCAGCAGGAACAGCACCAGTGCTAAGTCCAAGTCAAAGGTGATTGGTTGGAGGGGTGTAAATGATGAATAGCATGGGTCGGATGCCTGAAACAGTTGGTGATGGTGACAGCGGTGGACGGGATTCGCAGGACAGATGTGGACATTGATTGAGGAATAGGTGAGCAAGTGAAAAGGTGGGAGAGGACAGGCAACCTACTGCAGTTAATTTGTTTAATTCACACCCATGATAAGTTGAATAAGATTGAAAGTTTTGATTAACTGCTTACCCATATCCCAAAGTTCGGTCACAAAACATGCAGCAGATGAATGAGGGACCCATGTTGGGGAAGACGCATCCAAGGATCATGGATGACAAAGGTACCAGTCACTACCGGGGTATAAAAGCATGTCCACCTCGGAGCTGAGTGCTAAAATTAGAAAGCAGATCAGTAACCAAAATGTGATCGACTCAATGAGTGACTCTACCTTGACACACTCAGCAACAGAAGACAACACCCTCAGCGGCACGCTGAGCGCGTGAATGATAAAAAGCTCAAATAAATATTAAATTTTCAATCCTTTTTGTTCACAAATGAAATCTTTTCTGCAAACAATAAGTTTCAAGTACACAAAAATCTGAATTGTCAAAGTTCTTGTTATAAACAGGTTTAGAATACTAAATCTAATCATCAGATTTTATGCCAGCCACAAATTAATAATTTTGTCTGCCCACAAAACAGTAGTTCAATCTCAAATTTAACAATAATCAAAAGGACAGTCTGAATCTTTCATTGAGACTCTGGCAGAAATTTTTCTAAATGTGAACTTTTGTATTTTTTCATGAGCAATCTATCTAGTCTCTAAATATTAATTTTTTTGTGTTACAGCAAATGACCAGAACATTACATTTTCAGTTAGTTCTCAGGCATTTTAAAGTTTAAGTTCATTGCAGCTGTAAATTCATTTCCTGAATTTTATCCCATAAAAAAAGGTTTAGGCCTGCTCCTAAACAGGCTTACCACAGGAGTGCCCGCAAATAGAAGCAAACTATATCCCCGATGGTAATATATTCTTACAAAAAGTGTCTTCAGAATATGTTTAAAGTTTTCTATCATGGCCGTGTGGCGAAATGGCATCGCGTCTGACTACGAAACGCGAATCAGGAGATTGCAGGTTCGACCCCTGTCTCGGTCATATTTTTTCTCTTAACTGTGATTTGTCCCCAGCCTTGGCTAGAAGATGTTCTCGGTTGTTTTGGCGGAATTTTTGTAAGTATGTCATATATGACATCATCTTTCTGGAGGCGAAATTTAACTAAACGCTCATTATATGGCGCGTTTCTTCTCAGGGGAGGCGCCGAACCAACCCGAGGTCCTGATCTTGCCTGCAATGTCGACAATGTCAGCATTTATTTTTCTACTGACCATTGTCAATGGCATAGGTCTGTGTGAACATATGACCGTCTTCACGACTGGAGTAGTCTCTTTACACTACGTGAAGATCTACCCACAAAATTACGAACCCGTTACTTGCAGGCTGCCATAACACACTGTTCTTATTGGTGAGGCTGTTATCTTCTCGGTATCCGCTTGTTCCTCCTGATGTTGGTTTGCGTTGACGGGATATGCTTCCAATGCAGGAGATGCTTCCAATGGTCGTCATAATATTCCCAACTCCCAAGCTAAGGAAATTGGCTATACCATATGCGACTAGGCGTACGTCTTTCCAGGAAGGAAACACACCATCGACACTAGGCAGGCTTTGGTCTCGGCTCCGTAACTCGTGCAGCACCTTGTCCCGTAAGCGCCCCATGCGATGCAATGGGCATGCTATCACCGGCAATCCGGTGGATGTGTCAGGAAGGCAGGAATTGGTATCAGGCAGACTTGTGCGTGGACGACGATAACGCCAGACTACCGCTACACTCACGTCCCGAGCTGCTGCTTTCACGGTGGGGATTCTTGATGATTCATTGGACATCCTTCATTGGTTGGACAAGATGCTTATTCGCCTCTTCCAGAAGTTCGCCAATGAAGTACAGAAAGTAAAATACAGCTAGCTTCAAGTTAGCTGTCAATTCATCCTCTACCCCCAGCTCATGTTCCGCCTGCATCGAAGTCGTTCTCTAAGTAAGTTTCATGATACGTGATGTTTCTCAAGTATATCGGTTCCAGTTATGTATTTATTGAAAAATACACGAACAATTCTGTCACCGTGATCCAGCCCACCCTGGTGACCTATACGTTCGAAAGTCCAGCGCAACCTATGCTGCTGGACAGTGTCTCGATCAGGCCCGACGTAAGTATTTTTATTCTTGTTGCCTTCTACAATCATCTACGTCCTTATATTTCAAGGCTAGCACATGGCGCAATGGCGCCCGAAAGCATGGGTATTACGCCCGGAGGTACGAAAACTTTAAGGAGCTATTAAGACTTCCCGAAGTTGCCGATACCCAGGTAACTTACTCAGTCTTTTCCGAGGTTTTAGCCCTGGCAAGCGTGGTATATAACGACCGTGCGTTTAAAGCTTTACCATACCTAGGAGCTTCTCCTGGACCACTTTCCCATTCCATTTCCGCGTTCATTATATGCGATCAAGGGGAAGCCAGGCCCGCTTTTTGCTTTCAAAATTGAGTCCATCATGATCAACGCCATACAGATCTGCATCAATGTATGGGACATCGTCGGTCAATGGAGTCCGGTGAATTTCACAGACGACGTCAGCTTACAGGTATTCATGGAACACCTGAAGAGACTGGTAAGCACGCGATCTTGGACCATATTTAGCCATATTACCGCCATCCCTGACGCGCATATCTCTCCTCTGCACTCTAGACGGTCGGAGCTCAGATGAATTGATCTTTGTATCATATTCGTAGCTATTGGGCACCGGAGATGCGACTGCCTTGTACTGTACATGTGGTGTAGCTTACTTATCTGTCGGCGAAATGGACTTCATATCACGCCTAAGTATTAAGTGCTTGGTATTGTTCTGTATTCAATAATGCTTTGTACGATATATTACACACTTTACCAGTGTCCTAGTGTATGTTTCCCTTGCATGGGACATTTTCCGCGGCCAAGGACTTCTAAAGGGCTTCCGTCGGTGTACTCATCCATAGGAGCGCAGGACTAATGTGGATTTATCTCAGTGAGCCCCACAAAGGGCAGTATTTTCGGATTGTTGATCTATTTTTAGTAATTTAGGGAATCTCTCGCTTTTACCATCAGCACGCAATAGCAAGCATTCCAACACCATCCAGTTTTCGAAATGCCTCTTTGCCGGAAGCTGTACAGTCTGGAGTCGCTTTCTTCTGATTTTAAAATGCGACGCATATGCTACTGCCTATACCGGTTCTTCTCGAGGCACTATGCTTGCCACTTCGCTTCGCGTGCAACGGCCAAGGCGGAGGGAGCAATACGCTAATGCTGGCATACGTCAAACTAGAAACCGAGTTCACGAGTACTAAAATATTCTGGGCCTCCTCCGCTGTTTCTCCACCGCTCATACGACACATATCTAGGCAATATATCCACTCTGCTACATAGTTGCATTGCATTATGGGCTTTGCTTTTCTTGATTCTGGTATCAATTTCGATGCGAAGTGTCCTTATGCTTGAAAGCACGCAAGCCGCTGCTGATTCACGCATTCGCAAGTTGTGGACCTTATCGACTCTTCGGGGAAAGATTCGAGCTATTCTTGATCCATCCGCACCGTGTGGCCAGAATCTCGCAAATTCTTCATACGAGGAGGAGCCACATGGGAAGTAAATCTGTTGCCTTCTCGTGGGACATAAAGGCAGTTCTTCCTGCCAGTGGAATGGATTGAGTCTCCCGTTATCTGTGACCTTAGCCCATCCTTCCCCTCGTATTGCTCGTTGAGATGGAGAACCTTAACCCGGGACACGAGGACAGGTTGGCTGAGCGGCCGGAGCTCTCTACGCTTCCTCAACACGGTTCTTTGCCTTTGATCGATGAAAAGGAGAAGATCGATCATTGCTCTGACAGTAGTGAGCTCGCACACGAGAAGTACGCCTCAGAAGGCTACGAAGATCACGAACAACCCGAATTTCGCAACGGCGAGCCTGTTATCACCACTGGGCAGGACGTTTCCCGGTTCGCTGTCGACCTTCGCGACGACGGAGATGAAGCACTCACTTTCCGTTCACTTGTCCTCGGTACCGTAATCGCTGGGTTAGGCGCTGCTCTTTGCCAGGTGAGCCCACATCCTTCCTAAAGTGTCATGTTTGTGCATGCCGTCCGCAGCAGCACGGAGCGCTCGACAAATTGATGTCACTTGATCAAGCTAGCACCGATGATCATCGACTGACTATTTTTGTCCTTCTATCGCAGATTTATCTTTTCAAACCTGTGCAAATGACAGTGTCCACGGTTTTCCTACTCCTCTTGATCTATACGATTGGGAATGCATGGGCCAAGTTCGTCCCTCAACGCTCCTGGGTTGAGGGCACACGCTTTGAAAGACTGGGGGATTCTTTCATTTTATCAACCCAGGCCCCTTCTCTCTCAAGGAGGTGAGTGTTTCTATTGATTTCTTTTACTTTCACTGGTAATCTCATAAACGTTGCTTTTACAGCATGTTGTTGCCTCTCTTGTAGCGTCTACAGCTGCCGGAGGTAGCACAGCTGTTCAGAATTTCGCTGTCCAGAAGGTATTTGTCAATGAATCTCAGAAAGACGAAATTCTGACGCAATGTACCTCAGTTGTACTACAACACCAATGTTGAGGCAACAACCGCTGTCCTGGCTACGTTCTCAACCGCCTGCTTCGGGTGCGCCAATGAATATTTGGACCCTAAATGGGTAATCGACTAATGTTGCTATTAGTTATGGGCTTGTAGGACTTTTGCGCCCGCTCACTGTTTACCCTTCTGAAATGGTGTACTGGACCGTAAGTGCCTATATTCTTCTTTTTTAGAAATTTGGTCTTATTTTAAACCTTTTCAAAGAATTTGCCGACCGTCTCAGTTTTCCAAGGCAAGTACAATTCTCGTTACTTGATCCCAAGTTATACGGCTTCTAACGCGCCATATTACAGCTCTCCACTTCAACACAAGCGGGAACTCCAAACGTGTTAAGCTCTTTTGGGGTGGATTCACAGCAATGTTCATATACGAGATTATCCCGGCGTACATATTTCCGTTGCTCAATGGCATTAATATCGTCTGTCTTGCAAGCCAAAAGGCGTCTGCGTCGACGCTCAATTTCATCACCAACTTGTTCGGCGGCACAGACGGTAATGAAGGCTTGGGTTTGCTGAGTTTCTCATTTGATTGGCAATACATCGGTTCGACGTGAGTTTATTTATTTCTTCAATGAGTCTGGCACGGCCTAATTCCTCCTGACGTTAGGTACATGAGTTTACCTCTCGTCCAGCAAGGCATGTCCTTACTGAGCTTTATGACCCTTACATGATTCTTAACACACTTTCAGCCAACTCCTGGATTGGTTATTTCTTCTGCTATTTCGCCATCATGGGAATCTACTACTCAAACCTGTGGAATGTAAGTGTCCTTCATTTCTCTCATGCTGCATGCTCCTGACATAATCGAGTCCAGTCTTTGTCATTCCCGATGCTTTCGACCTCCATTTTCTCTTCCAATGGATCTATTTACGACCAAGCTTCCGTGTTCGGTTCCACCTTCCAGCTTAATGAGACCGCACTGCAAAAGGTTGGTTTACCGGCATTGACGGGTTCCAACGCGTGGTCCAACCTTACCTCCAACCTAGCTGTAAGTGGAGAATTGAAATGAATCTCCCTTGACTTATTTATGATCCTGTAGATTGGAGGCTTAGTCGCACACGTGTTGCTATTCTGGGGCTCCTATGCTGTTGATTCTTTCAAGCTGGCTTACAATAGGGAGCAACCTGACCCACATTACCAGGTACTGATGTTCCCATTGCGGCCTGTTTATGTTGGAATCTCACGTATTCGAAAAGGCGATGAAAAAGTACAAGGAAGCTCCTTGGTGGTGGTATCTCATTCTGCTGGCGCTTGCCTTCGTTGCTGGTAAGAATAATGTGTTCTTGAATTCCGAAAAGGCTTCTGAAACGGTAATTTTCACAGGCTTAACTGTTGTCTTTAGAGGTCAGACCACACTCCCCTGGTGGTCTTTCATCGTTGCCTTGATCCTCGGAACTTTCGTGACTGTCAGTTCACCTCGTTCAATCATGCTATCAGGTCAAATATTCAACTATGCTTGCAGCCCTTCTCCACCCTTCTTTTTGCTCGTATGGGTAATGGAATTGCTACCAATCAGCTGATGAAGATGGTAGCAGGCGCGATAAACCCCGGACGCCCGGTCGCCAACCTTTATGTGGGTGCTTTTTCATGGATCACATGGTTAGAATATTGACATTTTCTTGCGTTCTGTCTTCGCTAGTTCTCCATGTGGAGTCATGACGTTGTGGCGACTTCCATCAACCTTGCCGGCGACCTGAAGATGGGCCAATACTTGAAGAT
Source organism: Gymnopilus junonius (assembly GCA_015501075.1). NCBI lineage: Eukaryota > Fungi > Basidiomycota > Agaricomycetes > Agaricales > Galerinaceae > Gymnopilus > Gymnopilus junonius. Next base: position 96,359 of record JADNYJ010000122.1, on the reverse strand, counting down.
TCCTCCCCGCGTCATGTTCCTTACCCAAGTCTGGGGAACTATTCTAGGCGCTATTGTCAACTACGGTTAGTTTTGCCTCTGTCGGTTTGCCTCATTTACCGAACAAATTTTTTATTCTAGCGGTCATGGTGTCCGTCGTCGATGCCCAGCGCGAAATATTGCTCAGCCCAACTGGAACAAATGTATGGAGTGGACAAACCCCGCAAAGTTTGAACAGTGCTGCTGTGACATGGTCTCTTGCTAAACAACTTTATGGATTCAACGGACCTTATTGGATTGTTCCAATGAGTTTGCTCATCGGAATGGTACCGACCGCCATTCAGTGGCTCATCCACAAGGTTCGAAAAAAATCTCATTCTACAGCTCGGCATTAGCTGACCTTCATTCAGCGCTGGCCCAAGATTGGTCCAGTTACTGTCAGCACTATCATTCTTCCCATCATTTACCAGGTGAAACCCAGTGATCCTTATTTCCTATTTAACGATGCTGATTTTTTTTTCGTAGTACTCCCAATGGATGTCTGTCGGAGTCAACTCGACCATTACCTCCAGCATCGTTGTGGGTCTTCTCTCGCAATTATGGCTGAGGAGATACCACCCTGGATGGTACAAGAAGTACAACTATATCCTTGGTGGTGCTCTGGACGGCGGTGCTCAGGTTATGATTTTCATACTGTCATTCGCCGTTTTCGGAGCTTCTGGTGTCGGTCATTCATTCCCTACTGTAAGAAATTTATTCTGCTTTTTAACCCCGACGTACATGACATTAAATTTGAATTTTTACAGTGGGCCGGCAGCCCAGGAAAGGGCAACGTCGATTACTGTAATGGCAATGGCGCTTTGGATTGAATAATTTTTAATCCTCTTTTTCATCTTTTTTTGGGATAATTGCGATGGCACGACATATCGATGATCTAATGTAATAAGGATTCAGACGGTTGTGTAATGCTTTTTGTATGTAGTGAAGGTTAATGTAATGTTAAATGTACCTTTCCGACAAATGACTGACGACTACATTCAGTAAGTTTACCCGCATAAGGAGAAAACATAGGGGTGCTGCTCGTTGCGAAAAGAGAATAATTTCAGAGTTGTATTAAAATGATTAAATGACTGCAGAGATTAGCCGCCGTAAAGTAATACAGGCAACTCTGTTGGAGCAGATAGTGGGACAAGATCCTAAGATCTAAATCTTTGTAGATAAGTAGCAAGTAGGTATGTAGGTGTTTTTTACACCAATATCACTTATGATGTAACAGACTTCAAGCCAAAGACATCCGATTGTTTATTCATGATCATCTACGTCAGTAAACCCAAATTCAATCATTATATTTACAATTCTCGAGTAATAAACATATCATGGAAAATGAGACTATAGATACAGGTATTAGTAATTAAGTAAAGGAGTACAAATGACCAAAGATACTAGAGGACATTTTACTCGAGATCAAAGAGGACAATCTCGGCAGAACGGTCTCCACCATTCTCCACTTTCAAGTCGCCCTGCTTCCCCACAAAGATGTAAGCACCGTCACCCTCACGCAGTGTGAGCTCCTCTGCACCCTCCTTAGCACAAATCTTGACGCTCGCACCACTGGCCTTGCCCTCCTTATACCCACTTGTCTGAATAACATGCACATACGCCTTCTTCCCCTCCAAGCTCCTCTCCACGATCCTGCCACTCTCCAAAATCGTCGCGTACATCGTCAGCGCACTATGGACTGGTGCAGGACCCTCACCCTCCCTCTGCGTGAGCACGCCAGGCGCTCCAATGGGTGCGACGACTTTAGCCCATTGATTCGTTTTGGAGGAGTCGGGGAAGTGCCGCGTGTAGTATTTGGGTGGGAGGCGGAACTGCGAGGGTAAGGACCATATTTGAAGGAAGTGGACTTGGGTAGGTCCGTGTGCTTTTTCGGAATGGGATATGCCTGTGCCAGCGGAGGTGAGTTGGATGTCACCGCGTTTGAGGATTTCGGTGTTGCCCATCGAGTCTTTGCTGTAGAAGAGAAAGTTGTCAAAAATTTGGAAAGAGGCAAGAATACGGAAACTTACTGCTCAAGTTCACCGGAGACGACATATGAAAAGATCTCGAATTCACAGTGAGAGTGGGTGCCGAAGCCTGTGCGAGTTTCGACACGGTCTTCGTTGATGATGCGCAGAGGTCCAAATGCTTCATGTCTGTGGTCTTGGTACCTGGAAAAAGAGATATATTGTCAGATCTCTGAATATGAACGAAGTAAATGGGGACTTGCATTGCAAATGAGAAGCTATGGAAGGTCTTGAGCCAATCGTGGTCAGCATTTCCTCGTTCTTCACTCCTGCGGGGGACGAATTTCATGGCAGTGCTCATGGTTGAGAGGGATGGAGAATTGAAGTGTGAATTTGTAGTCATGTCTCTGAAATACTGAGCACAGATGTTGGATCTAGCAAGACGAAGTAGAGAAGACAGTTTGGTTGTTTGAGTTGACTGTTGGAAAAAGGTCAAGGTAGATCGTGAGGCTTATATACTGCCAGACCAAAGCGGTGCGAGCCAAATGTCAGAATCTGGCATGTCTGACAGAGAAATCATGGTGACGCTTGAGTTTTATGCAATTCGCAAGGGCGCAAGTTATCAAGCGTGTTTCTGCTTTAGGGTTTACATGACCCACGAATACTCATGATCGGTCCAGAACAATCACGTGAATGACGGCGAGGACGAAATCAAGCTGACGAGAACGTTTGTTCAATTATCACAACCACAACCACCTTTGTAGTGTTGTCCCCAGAGTGAGGCGAGGCGAGGCGGAGTGACACTTCGACCCACTTCATTGTTGTCGAGGTGGGTCGAAGTTCACCTCGCGAGGTGAAACGAGGTCAGCGGTAACCGCCATCAAAATTGCGACCAATGAGATTGTAGGGATATCTAGATTTGGACAAACACTGATTACAGTAGATAAAGGCTTTCGACTACATAGATAAAGGTATAGTAGTCAAAAACAGAGCACCTAGGGCACAAAATAAAATATAGTGTTGACACGATAAGTGAGGACCCCTGTTTATTCTGAAATAGGTCAGAGACAGATTCACCCATAGGCGCGGCCGAAGGCCGCGCGACCTCGGATACTTTCACCTATCTACGGCACTCTCGGAGGCCTTGGGTGAGATCCTACGTTCACCCATAGCCCGGCCTCGGGCTATGGGTCGGATACTGTTCACCCAGTGCCGAGTCTCGGCACTATCTCATCAATGGTTCCAGGCCATGAGCAAAGTAGGTCATGTAATGAGAATGAACATTCATCATCACTTCCTGGCCTTGGACAATGGCTTCAGATGATGATTAACGATGGCCCACTGAAAAGTTCTATGTAGTATATATGCCCTAACATGAAAAGTTTTTTTTTCTCTTTCTTTCTCATTTTATCTGCCACCTATTCTTGCCACTTGAAATGTTGACCTCTCTGGAGGTCATGGACTTCACTCAACAGGAGTTGAGCAGCCCTAATTACTTGTCTTCATGGTTAAAGACAGGGAAATTATACAAGGATGTTCCCCAAATTGTCTCTGATGAACTTCTGTGCATCCAAAGCTGAAACATCTAGGCCTTCCACGTTTCGAGCATTTGCCAGCAAATGCTTTCCTTTATCTCATCCCAGATGCTTGCATTCTCAACAAGTCAGATGTGTTGGAGTTGACACCTGCTTTCTTTGACGAAGTCTTCTCAAAGCTGTTAGTGCAGGACAAGGTGATTATTGCAGCAGTAGGACATTTATTGAAGCGGCGAAGGAAAAATAATGTGTTGAGCGAGCAGAATGATGAAATAGAGTAGAAAATGGGCAGTAGGAATTTTTGGCGATTTTTTACGATTTTTAGGCGATTTTTATTCATGTTTTTTATGTTGGATACGCGGTTCACCCATAGGGAGGAAACTTTTTACCATGGATATGAAATTCACCCAAAATTGAGCCAAATTGGCCGATTTTGCATTCACCCATGCCGGGCGAAAATCTGGGTTTTCCATATCTGACCTATCTCAGAATAAACGGGGGTCCTGATAAGTGTCCATGTGACTACATCACATGACTCACATGACATGCGTGATCAGATGCATCTATACGCGACTAGATCCAGTGATGACAGAGTATCACAGTCATCTTATATGACTAAAACATGTGATCACTTAGTGAGCGTATTACTCATCTTATGAGTAGATATTAGTAATTACATAGTAATTAGCTGAGTAATTGCCTTATGCATTACTCATACATAGTTAGTCACTGCATGTTCTCTAGGTATATAAGGACGCTCTAAACAGCGTCCTAATCCAAGTCATTCGTACTTCTGTAGTAGCCTAAGTAGTCACCTTAGCACTAGCCTCTCACAACCCAGCTAAGCTAGTAGCTATAACGATACTATGCAGAGCGCATCATGCAAGACAGTGTTTATCGCTGTGTGCATGCATCGTACAAAACAGTGTTTACCGCTGTATGTACTATTTGCTGCTCAATAGGTTATGGGCCCCGATAGCAAAGCATGCTGTTCGCCATTGGCAGAACCTGCTTGACACTGAGTTCGCCCTAGGGCAGAACCTGTCTAGCATAGTTCGCCATTGTGCAGAACCTGCTTAGCATCAGTCTGTAGCTTACTTCTACCTGGGAAGATAGTTCGCCGTCAGGCAGAACATCAACCACAGCTGTTCATCGCTAGACAGAATGCTCTCCACAATTGTTTGCTACCATGCGCAACATTGTATAGGGCCTTGTCATGTGGGCCCAGATATCTGTTGCTGTCTGGACAAATTGCCCTTAAGGGGTTAATTCCATGTCTGGTGCAGGTATTTTTAGCAGTGCTTTCTTTATTTAGCATGCTTTTACACACCTGTCACTGACACAACCCAGCCTTTTCTTCACAGAAATTCCAAACCATCTAAACAATCCAACAATGTCTTCCATAAAGAACACCACTTCCATCTCCTTCTCCGCCTCTGACCTTCCCAAATTGATGGTCGCCACTACTGCCAATGGGTGTCAAAGATGGAGGCTGTCATTCTCCACATGGACGTTAAAGCCATCCTTGAGGGAACCCTCACTGCTCCTCCAAAGCAACAAATTAGGGAACCCTCATTTCCCACTGGCACTTGTGCCACTGACACTACTCCTGCCATTGGGCCTACCCAGGGTGATCTCAACCTGTATAACGCCCGCTTCTCACGATGGACTGCTGCCGAGGAAATGTACTGCCATAAATTGGAGAGTTTCAACTCCAAGAATTCCAAGGCACTCAGCCTGTTGGCCATGTGCCTCGATACTGGCATATGGGACCAGGTTAAAACCCTGTCTGCGGCTGGAGCTTGGGATTGGATCAAAAGAAGTACTCCAAGGAGATGTTCATTGAGACCCTCGAGGACTTTAGGGTCCTCATGAATCTGAAGATCGATCTCTCTGATCCCAACCCCAACTCGCAAGTTCCAATTTCATTATGGCATCTCCCACGTCAATGATACAATGCCACAACTCATCCGTGCCTCTGTCATGGTACCCATGGTTTCCAATCCATGGCATGCCTGATCTACTCATGAATCTTCCACTTGCCATGAATGTCATGTCGCAAGAATCCATTTATCAGCGGATGATGGAAGATTTCACTAGGCAAAACTCAGTTCCAAATATGGAACTGAAAGACCTCTTTGACAGCATTCGCACCACATGGGCTGCCGATTTGGGCACCTTAAGCAGATGAGCAACCCAAGCATGGCACATTCTATGTGCGAAGCAGCTCAACCTGCCTAAGGACAGCTGGCCCAGAAACCAACAGGCTACAATGCGAATGCGCAGCAACACTGCATCAAAGGAAAGGTCCCAAACTCACCACTCTGATCAGCAGAATGCTGGTAACCCAGCAGTTCACAGAAAAAAGAGTACCTAAGAGGAACCCCACCATGCTGGCTTCAAACCAAGTCAGCACCTTTGTTGAGGACTCGGATGATGAGCCCTTTAGCTCGCATCACAGTGCATTTCCCCACTAGAGAAATCGCGCCCAGTCCCACTACTCACAATGTTGTTGAGATTAGTGGGAGAGGTACTATTACCTCTCGCAAAGTCCGCAAGGTGCTGGAAGAACCCCACTCAGGAATGGCCATACCCTCTTTAGGAAATCGGGACCTGATGTCTCGAATTGGGTTACCCCACAATTGCCACCTCAAGTAGATTCGAGGAAGTCGCCCTTAATACGGGCAAGTAGGATTGCGAGAATGTGGAATGAGTAGCACTGTGCATACACAGTAGCACCACCACAGAGGATGTTGCATCGGGTCATCGATGATGACTGAGATCTATAATGATCTCTTTGGTCCTGAGCCCTATCAGGCACTGACCCAGATCCTTCTCAGATGGCAGTCGATTCGAACCGCTTATGGGGAAGATTGGAATCAATGAATGGGGTAGTGTCACAAGGCAATCTCGCCTATGTGGATGATGATGAGGAGTATATCTCCTTTGGGGAAGAAGATTCCCTGCCACTGCGATCGGTGAGTCCCTACATCTGGATCGCACTATATTGGTGCAGATGGAATGTCAATAAAACGGATCAACAGACCAGGATGAATGTACAAGATGATGCGGATTCGACCCGATCTCCTATGAGGACGAGATGAGCAGAATCTGGGATTCAGTGCTCCTCCCTCATCCAGATGGCAAGTACCTTCTTGTTCACATGCTGACAGATACTAACTGATCAACCCACAGGTATTAATATGCTGTATGGGGTAGATAGTAAATTAAATTTATTTACTATCTACAATATTATATTGATCACATTGTCTCTTGTGTGAACTGTAAGGGAAAGGAACATGAAAGAATTTGAGGAATGGCTTGTAGATTCCGGAGCATCCATACATTTTTCTGGACAAATCTCTGACTTCTCGGAACTTACCAAATTTCCAAGCAAAGAAAGACCAAAGGTCCAAACTGCTAATGGCATAGCTTTGTCGATGGATTTGTACTGTTTTATTAAACAGAAGTTACCGATAAAGATAATACTGTGATGCATGAAACATTGTGACTTCATCCAGTATTCTACATGCCTGATGTGACTGTACGACTTCTGTTGATGGGTCAAATCCTCAGCGCAAACAATATTGTTTAGGTGATTCACGATCACTTAATTTCATATCCAAAGAGAATAGCTGCACCATTCTAAATGCATTGCCGAAGCATTCTCATCATGACACTATGTTTTGGGTTAAGTCGCAGATCATCTCTGGAAAGAACTTGATCGCGATGGAATCGGTACATGCCGAAGATTACGATCTATGGCATAGATGACTCGGACACCCTTCCACTCAAGTGTTGAGAAGTTTAAGGCTAATTCCAAAACTTCCCATCTATTAAAGTCCCGAAGGATGCTGGCATATGCGAAGGTTGCGCAAAGGAAAGATGCATTCATGCTCTTTCCCAGACAATGTCAAATGCAACCAGACCATTCCAGCGATCCATTCAGACCTTAAGGAGTATCCGGTGACTTCATATCACCGTACAAATATTTCATTTCCTTTATTGATGATCACACATCAAATACTTGGGTCACGCTCCTCAAACGAAAGAGTGATGCAAAGATGCTACCAGGCAATTTTAGCCATGGTAAAAACCAAGTATAATGCCAAAGTCGAAGAGTGGATGAGGACAATGGCAGTGAATACATGATAAGGAATATTAGAAATCCTTAAGGATCTTGGGATCGAGATCCAAAGAAGCGTACCTCATCAGCCCCAAATGAATGGTCGAGCTGAATGCTTCAATCGGACTTTAGATGAGAAAGCCGAGTCAATGCGCCTATTAGCCTGTCTTCCTGACAGCTGGTGGGAGTTTTGCATATACATGCAGTCTATTTATACAATAGAACTCCCGTGCATGACTTGACTGGAAATCTCCATTTGAATTAATCAATGGAGAAAAGCCTGATTTGTCACACCTATGGGTATTAGGATGTGGGGCATATGTGTTCCTTCCAAAGGATACACGGGCAAATAAACTTTCGCCCAAATCCGAGTTGATGATATTCCTCGGATATCAGACATCCTTCTAATATGATGTTCATGCGAAGCCCCAACAATGTTCTATTCATAGCTGCCATGGCGCTTTTGATGAACATTTGTTTCCTAAATGCCAAAAGGCTAAAGTACTCTGCTTACCCAAATACGTAAGCGCACCTCCCCAGAGGAACCTGTTTTGGAAGTGGAGGACAGTGATTCTCATGATGGTGATGAACCGTCCTATAGACCACCCCCAAATAATCGTCAAGTGAGACTGGGTACCTTTGATGATGAGCCACCCAAGACTCCACCTCCTGAGTCACCAGCAGATACTCATCCAAGTATGCCTTCTACTCCTAGGCAAGGACCAAGATCTAATCTCCCACCACCTGCACCATGGAAACCCCATGCCAGTCCATCAGGGGGAGCTGCTGTGATGCTCCAAGAAGGAGCACTCGTGAGAGTAAAAGTACACAAAAAGAAGGGAACGTATACCCTCCTGGTACAGCCACTGATAGAGATCCCAGCGCAGATTAGACATAACCGATCCACTCCAAATTTGTCTATGGCCTCTAGTGACCACGTGGCTGAGTACCCATACAATCCCAATAAGGGAGCGGAAGGGGGAGCACATTGGCATGCCTATTTACTTTCTAAGGCAATTTCTGATAGTGCACTTCCAGATCCATTGAACGTCTGAAATTGGACTAGTAAAGATCTTAGTGGCTACCTGCCGATGAACAACAGGAATGGCACAGGCTCAATTCGAAGAATTAGAGGCCCTTCATAAATGAAAAGTTTATGAGCTTGCTGACCTACCTCCAGGCGAAAGGCCATCAAAAATTGTTGGGTTTTCGATATTAAGTCCGATGGATGTAAAAAAGCCCATCTAGTTGCCAAGGGATTTTCCCAAATAGAAGGCCTAGACTATGATGAGATCTTCTCACCAGTTGTCCAGTTCAGTGGTCTGCACAATCCTAGCCTTAGCACACTTGAGAAATGGTGTATAGAGTCCCTTGATGTCAAATCAGCTTTCCTATATGGGAAACTTGATGAGGAGATATATATGGAACAGCCTGATGGCTTTACCATAAAGGGACATGAGAAGAAAGTACTCTGCTGCTCAAAGCAATCTATGGGCTAAAACAAGCTGCACGTGCATGGTGGTCTGAACTTGATCACTCCCTTAAAGAGCTCGTTTCACACGCCTGTATGCTGATGCTGGCATATTTGTCACAAGACATAGCGATGGGACCCTTGTCATTATGTTGGCATATGTTGATGATATAATCGTCACAGGTCCTAACACTGAATTAGTCTGACAAAAGAAGCAGTTATTTATGACTGCATGGGAATGTCGAGACCTAGGTGTATGTCAGGAGTTTCTCCACATGAGAATCAGGTACATTAAAGGCAAGACCTACATCGATCAAATGCCATACCTTAATAAGATTCTTACATGCTTCGGAATGATGAATGCGAAAGCGGCACAGACTCCATTACCTACTGGGTATAAGCCAGAACCCTTTACAGGCACGAGTTTGGCTTCACTTCAGTCAGAGTATCAATCAGTGATCAGTTCCCTGCTATATTTAATGCTAGGAACACGACCCGATATAGCCTTTGCTGTAACACAGATGGCTAAGTTCACTGTGAACCCATCTGATGAACATCTGAACCATGCTAAATATATCATGGCTACCTGGTTGGTATGTGCAACTATGCACTTGTGTTCAATGGAAACAGCGATAAAGGCTTGTATGCCTACTGTGACACCTCATACAGTGATGATAGAACAGAGCCTGATTGCATGTGTCAATCTATGCAGGGATACTTCTTTTCCCTTGCTAGCGGGAGTATCAAATGGCACTCCAAAATGCAGACTCTAGTATCAATGTCATCCACAATGGCAGAATACATGGCACTCTCTGACTGTGCATGTGACTGTGCATGGTTTAAGATTCTATTCGAAGAACTCGGGATGTCAATCCCATATGTTCCCTTATATGGAGATAGTCATGGAGCTATTTTCAACTTGCAAAATCCTGTCACCCAAAAAGGGATAAAGCACATTGAAATACGCTACCACTATATCTGGGAACAAATAGAACTTGGGAACATTAAAATAGAGCACGTCCCTATGGACAAAAATGTTGCCAATATGTTCACCAAAAATCTAGGCCCTACCCTGTTCCTTAAACATAGACAGGCTCTAGGCATAGAGTTCTATCCCTTAGAATAGAATACTGACACATCATGTCAGAACAAGTATGTGCGCTAGCGCAGCACTACTTGAGGGGGAGTGTTGACATGATAAGTGTCCATGTGACTACATCACATGACTCACATGACATGCGTGATCAGACGCGTCTATACGCGACTAGATCCAGTGATGACAGAGTATCACAGTCATCTTATATGACTAAAACATGTGATCACTTAGTGAGTGTATTACTCATCTTATGAGTAGATATTAGTAATTACATAGTAATTAGCTGAGTAATTGCCTTATGCATTACTCATACGTAGTTAGTCACTGCATGTTCTCTAGGTATATAAGGACACTCTAAACAGCGTCCTAATCCAAGTCATTCATACTTCTGTAGTAGCCTAAGTAGTCACCTTAGCACTAGCCTCTCACAACCCAGGTAAGCTAGTAGCTACAACGATACTATGCAGAGCGCATCATGCAAGACAGTGTTTATCGCTGTGTGCATGCATTGTACAAAACAGTGTTTACCGCTGTATGTACTATTTGCTGCTCAATATATAGTGCATAGATTATAATGAATCATAAGTATTTTTAATTAAATCTTCCAGCTCATCCACCTTCCCGGCCCTCAAAAGCTCATCAATCGCAGATTCCGTCAGTATAGCAGCAGAAGTTCCTCCCAAAGCAGGGGAGCCAGGTGGAGTAAGATCACATTGATTGAAGAAAAAGTTTTCCTGGTCAAAGTATGACATAGCATTAGGAGTGGAAGGTGTATGAGAGGTCATTGTGAGAGTGTGCATCGCTCAAAGTGAGGGCAATGCTCTCAAATTCCCCCCACAGAGGCCAATTTCTTCCATGTTCCTCCTGAAATTTTCAGAAAGAAACCATGCACACAGTAAAAATTTACAGAGCAATGAACATCAAAATATATATTATTGTTGCAAGGTACAATAAACCTCCTGTTTTACTGCTGCAAAAGGGGAATATGAGGAGGAGGAGAGGGAAAGCTGTTCAGGAGCGTGTGCGTGACTGCATCACATGTCTAAATTGATGACCTCGACTAACCTCGATGGAGTGCCCTGATTTCGAGGTGAGGCGAAGTTCACCGAGTCGAGGTCACCTCACCTCATTGTCAACGAGGTGATCCTAAGTGCCCTGATTTCGAGGTGAGGCGAAGTTCACCTCGAGGTCACCTCACTCCGGGGACAACACTACACCTTTGTCATAAACGTTGTCTGTTCATTCCTTAGATAAGGTAGCAGCCATTAAGAACCGGCTACCTTATGTAAGTGCATTATATAAGCACCAAGAGCGGCAAAATGTGGGCTCTCGAAAAAAGTAAAAATTTTAAATGTAGAAAAATTTGTTAAAAATCGAAAACATATCATACATTAGTACTGGTGGTACCAAACCTCTCTTTGTGCTCTTTTTGGAGCTTTCTGGCTATTTTCGGAGGCAATGTTCGATGGCTGTGATATTTATGGTTTGCCCAGGCTGCTTCTGGACCGGTTAAACCTTGTCCGTAGGCACTGATAAATTGCGCCGCTCAATTAGCATAGCTGATAAGATCAACTAAATATAACTTGACACGATGCACAACAAGACTCTCACCGTTGGATCTGAAGAAGCGGCACGCTGTCAAGCACATTTCTTACATTTTCCTCCATCTTTTTCATGTCGTGCGTCTTTGGGGTGCTTCAATAGATCAACTTGGCAGCTCCCCAGTATTGCTCAATGAAATTGAGCTCGCAGTGGTACTTGGGATAGAAGTCACAGATATGACCTCGTCCTTCAATGAACTCTTCAAGGTGCGACTTGTGGTTTGTAAAGTCTGGCTGTGAGAATAACAAACGTCGACAGCAGCAGTCAGTTTTACCTGGCTCACACTTGAAACCTTCGCACTGCGCATTCAGACCCAGAGCCGGCCACAATCCTCGCTCTTTAATGATATTCTCCATTCCTTTAAACCAACCAGGCATTGTGGGATGATCATCAGGGAAATAAAGGTCTTGAGGTGTGTTATTTGGTCCAAAAGCTGTTCTTCTCATTTTAGGTCCATCTTTGTGGTGCCGCCAGGTTGCGTGGACACCTTTGGGCATTTTTTGTGCAGATAGTGCATCTGGTGCACGCTTTTGATGGCTAGGTGCATTGTCAAAAATAAAAAGGCCAGTTGCAAACCCTTTTGTTTTCTCTTCGAAAATGTCTATCACCAGGTCGACCTGTTCTATAAGGTCATCGGCACTGAAATAACCGTCTCGATTCTTCCCTGCTTTGAAAAAGAGGTGTGCCTCCCTGGGATTTAATTCGTAAGTCTTGATTAATTTCATGAAATGAAAACCTACTCATTCCCATCTGTCAGGTGGCCCCACTCCACTGTCAAGAAATCTGAAGCCATGAGAGACTGTCCCTCGCCCTTCTTCTCTGTGACAGCTTTTGTTTGGTCATGCACCCATTGTGTCTTCCGCCGATCATTTTCATAGAAGGTCGACTCATCATGTGTTACAAGAATTAAATGAAATGCACATTGTGGAACAGGAAATCCAGTGGGTGTTGACAGAACTTTCCCTTCATTGTCATAAATAATAAATCACTTCTCATACTCCTTCCAGCGCTCGACAAACTTCTTCCGGTATTCGATGACATCCTCTCTTTCATGGCCATCAATGTACATCCCCTTTTTCTTCTGCATATACCGCCAACTGAGTTTGTGAAGCCATCTTCGTGCAGTGCGCACATGAATCCCTCGAGCTTTTGTCCCCAGCCACTCCTGCATTTCTGGTGTTGCAACATAGTCAACAATATCCTGTGCTCAAATGTATCCTTTCTTTGCAATTTCTGTCAAATGAAGCTGAATGTCCCTTCGGAAGTCCTCATCTTCCAGAATGGAAGAGTGATATGTGCCATATCAATGTAATGGAAGCTTTCTGGAGTGAAGGTAAACTTTTATCCATTTCCGAAGATTTCGTGCATGCTTAACACCCCGCCCCAGAGCTTTAGCTGCAAGAAGAGAAGAATTCCTGCCATGAATACAACAATTCAGGATCAAGGTAAAAGTTTAATGTTGCCACCATTGCCATAATGCGACTATGAAAGAAGACATCAATCTTCTTATCTTTAGCCTTCAAGGTGAGTTGGGCACATGCATGATGCAAAGAAGGGAAGTCTTTGTAGCATAATCTGTTCAAGAGCTGATCAGTCATTGTTTCAGGGCTGTCATCACAGGGATGACGACCATTTCTGAGCTCACGAAGAAGTTCTTCGACCTTCTTTTGGGCCTCTGCCCTTGGATCTTCACCTTCAGAAGCAGGGACAGAGCTTGATGGCTCAGCCTCTTCCATGGTGAGGTCACATTCTGACTTTCCTTTGTTGAGTTAGTTCTGACCTGCTGTTGACTTTAATAGGACACACCTGAAGTTCTTCGGGAAATAACCTCCTCAGAGATGCATCAATGTCATTGTCCTCCTCATCTGAGGTCTCGGTATCATCCTGAACCTCAATAGCTTCTGCCATTGTTTGCTTTTCCACAGTAGGCTCTTTCCTCTTCTTCAAAAACATTGAAGTAATGAATTGCTGCCCTGTGGTTGCCAGTTGCTGACGTTTCTGAGCATGGTACCGCTTGGTCTGTACTGAATTCCCTGTGTAATGACACTTCCATTTAGACTGTTCCCCTCTTGCTTCCCTTTCAGCTTTGATAGCCATTGCCTGGGCTTCGAAAAGAACCTGATTGAAGTGATGAATAGCAGCCTCGTTCTTCAATGCATAGACTTCATCTGCTGTCACCTCCTCTTCATCACTCTCTGAGTCATATCCATCATCACTGTCCTCATCCAAATCATCTGCGAAGAAGAATCCATGCTTGAGTAAGTCTTCTTCAAGTTCTGAGTCTTCTTTGTCAAAAACATCCTCCACAGTTGCTTTCCGGCCATTTTCAGCACATCCAAAGTTGTTCAGTCGTGCTGTTGATGCTTTGGATCGTCGTCCCATAGTTTTAAAGGCTTTTAGGTGATTTTTGCGCAGGATATTCCTTTTTTTTGCGGCCCAAGAGGGTTGTTTCTTTGCCCTACATAAGTCACGTGGTCGTATTATATAAGCGGCAAAATATCGTTGAGCAGATTTTCATTTTTTTGTGCCATTGCCAATCAAGCATTTGGGCCATTTTGAGACGTTTTTGGAGAAAAAAAAGATCTGGAAATTTCTTGGCCTCAAAGTAAAAATTTTGGAAAGTAAGACCATAGAATTAAAGCTTAGTATGTACGCTACCACTCCTAGGCCTTCAAATAATAATTTCAAGAGTGTTGAGGAAGTAATTGAGCTCGCCGTTTGAGGTGATTTTCGCTTACATAAGGTGGCCGGTTCCTAATGGCCGCTACCTTACTTATGGAAAGTAAGCTTTTCATCTATTACGTCTCTTTTCTATCAATCCACTCATCTATCCTTTTTTGCCAGGTTCGATCCATGACAAGACCGTATCGACGGAACGTGTTCAAAATTAGAAGCCCATACAGGACGCCTATTCCAAGAAGCGAGGAGAGTAGGGCCCGAATTATAAGCCAATACTTTGGGAGACAAAGGAGTGGGGTTTGAGCCGTCATCTTGGGGGCTTGTTCGCCATATGAAGGACATGATACACACGATGTAGAGAATGATAGACCTGTGCAGGCGAAGTCCGATTATATGGTGAGCTCGACTAATTTATTTTGAATGCGGCCATCTGCTTACCAGGTAAGCCAGATTGCTGGCATCGCAAGCATGACCCAGACGTTCCACCATAACCTTTGGTGTCTTTTGGCCTCCTGGTGAAGTTGGGAAATGGTGGGCCTATACTTCATAACAATACAGATTCACGATTGACTCACTAAGCCCATTCAAAGGCTTTATATGTCCTGCGCATCGTCCCGAAGCGAACGATGTATGTACACCCATAGAGCAAGCTGATCAAGGCGCAGAGCAACGAAGACAGTGCCCCATATCTCGTGATGGGGTCAACAGCTGCCGGTTGAATCTGAAGAATAGTGAGGATTGCTCTGCGAATCTCATCTTGTAGTAAGCATCTTCTCTTCAACTCGAAGGCGTAAAACTCACGATAGAAGAAGGGCAGAAATAACATTAAACGTTTCCCACTCCTTCATAACCGAATCAATGAAGCTACCCCAAGTGGTCTTCAAACGTTCGTATTGCGGCGTTTCCTTGGCCAATTCAAGCTCATATGCACTTGTTGACCTCCCTCGATCATTGGATCCCGCTTCCAACGCCATTTGCTTTAAATCTCCAACGCTCAAATCCGCTTCCTCGAATATGCGAGAAACACGAGAGAAGTAAAGCAAAGGCAGACGAAGCAAGACGTGGACGTACGCCTGCCCCACTAGGGTGGTGAAAATGAACGGGACCACTGGAATCACGTAGTTGGTTATCTGGGCTATGGGTTTAGTGGACAATATCGACTGCTTGCTGGACGACTTCGAACCCGAGCCCGAGTGACCACTCGCATGCTCGCTAGGGACATTACTCCCAATCTTTTCCTCTGGATCCGTGTGTACCGGCTCGTACATGGTTTCGCCCCCATTAGAAGAAGACTCAGTCGGCGTTTGTTCACCTGGGACTGGGATGGAGTCGAAGTTCAACGATACCTCATCCTCCTCTTCCAAATCTTCGCGTTTTCGCCTTCTCGGAGTTTGGACCCTGAAAGGATCGTTTGCCACAAAAGTTGACGTTTGACGACGCTCCTGCGGCGGTGAACGTATAGGAGGGGGACTATGAGGTCCTGCAGAAGGTGGTGGTGCCGCAGAGCTATGCGATCCCTTTCGAGATCGTCCCGACCGAGTCTTGGGGTATGTCGTACTAGTCCGCCAAGTTGGACCTCCCTCCATCGGTTGCCAAGTCTCATAGTCCCGTCCATTTACCTCCGGTTCATGATCAGGCGGCTCTGGCCACGTCCAAGGCGGCAGCCGGTGCGCAGGCTGACCTCGAGCGTAAGCTGAGGCTGGTGGTGAATACTCATGGACGGGCGGTACCACTCTTACCACTGGTGGACTACCCGCTCCCGAAGGTCGCCTGTGTCTAGGAGCAGCAGAGTCCCTTCGCAAGATTGGGCGAGGGGGAGGGGGATGTGGGGTTATCACTACGGGTGGCGGGGAATGTGGTGCTGGGGGTATGACCACGGTTGGGCGAGCATATTGCGTTGGTGACGGTGCCCTTGGTATTTGGTGTGGGGGCGGGAGAACTCTAGGTGGAGGTGACGCTGGCGGTGGTGGCCGGTGCACGATCACTGGAGGTGGTATAAATGGCTCGGGAACGGGGACTCGACGTGCTTCGGGTTGATACCATCTAGGTCCTGGTTCGTCACTCTGATGTTCAATCGCCACCGGAGACGGAGCTGCCTCTCGGTACCAGGCCGTGCTCTGCTCATTGGCGTTGGGGGCTTGAGTATCTCTGCGACGACGATACTGACTAGGCCCTGGTTCATCACCCTGATGTTCAATCACAATTGGAGGCTGAGTGGCCATTGCATGGTACCAGGGAGGACTCTGCTCGTTGGCGTTGGTGCGACCCGCTGGACGCGTACTCGGAGCTCGAGCGTCTCTACCAAGGGAAGCTCCTCTCTGTTGAGTGTTTGGTGTCCTTCCAGACATCGAAATGGAGGTTGGGATTGGGGTGAAGTCGGTCACGATTTACAGGAACCTGAAGGACGCGGCCTTTTACATAGACTGGTCATGCAAACTATTTGGATATTCCCCGGCATTCAAAGTCGGTGTCCTTCAATCCCCGCTTTCACCATCCCACGAGAGTCAAGGAATGGGTGGAGCGAAGCTATTCATGGATGGGTTATGTCGGAGACAAGTAGGGAAAAAAATAAGAGTTAGCACCTCTTCAAGTTGGTGATTCGTTAGAATGCGTTGTGTCAATATACAGGAGGATTTAACCAATCAAACCTGCAAGTGAAGGGGTGCATCCAGTGTTATGTTACTGCAGGCTGGAGAGTTCACTCGAAATTAGGGCGCTTGATAAGGACAAGCGCTAAGCGCCTGCTAAATGATGGATGCCAATGACAAGTCTAAAAGGAGATGAAATAAAGTTACTGGGAACTACCTAACACGTCCAGGTGACTAGATATTTTGGTCTTCAGCTTTGATGGCCATCTGAGAAGACGGACGGTATTACAAGAGTTGGATGGCTGGCATGGAAGTACGGAAACCAAGAGAGGTAAAAGTATAAGGGCATGCCGCACATACCTTTGATTCGACTGATTGTTTTGAGTGCTTTTCCATTCAAATTACATCAGCTTAACTCAGTCATCGATCTGCATATGTGAATTTCTTTCGAAACTACATACATACAGCGTGTGTATTCTGCGACGGACAAAATCAACGAAAACAAGAGATTATCGCCCGCCTTACTTAATGCTGTGCAATAATCAGTTGGCTTCTTCCCCTCTTCGCCAATACCTTCACCTATCAACCCACTCATCAATCCGTCTTTGCCAGGTCCTGTCCATTGCAACTCCATACCGACTAAAGGTATCCAAAATCAGCAGGCCATAAACTATGCCTATTCCAAGGAGAGAAGATAGCAGAGCACGAGTTATCAACAGCTCCATTGGCGACAATATGATAGAATTTGAACCGTCGTCCTGAGGGCTGGTTCTCCAGATGAAGGACATGATGCAGGCGGTGTAGAGGAATATAGACCTTTGTGCAGATGGATTAAGGTGAGCCATATTTCTGAGTGCAACAATCCTACGTACTTACCAGGTGAGCCATATCGCAGGCATCGCCAGCATAACCCAAACATTCCACCACAGATTTTGAGTTCTCTTGGCTTCCTGGTGACGAAAGTGGTAAGCTTATGTCGTATAGCCAGGGGACTTGAAGAAGAACTCACCAAAGCCCATTCAAAGGCCTTGTATGTCTTCCGCATCGTCCCGAAGCGCACGATATATGTACAGCCATAGAGCAGGCTGATTAAAGCGCAAAGCAACGAAGACAGTGCCGCATACCTCGTTATGGGATCAACAGCTGCGGCTTGGATCTGCAAAATAGTCAGAATGGCACTGTAGATATTAAAGTATGTGTTTTCGCTTGAGTATGAAAAATGGGTGCTCACGACAAAAGAAGGACGGAAATGACATTGAATGTTTTCCACTCCCGCATTACTGAATCGATAAAGTCGCCCCAAGTAGTCTTCAAGCGTTCATATTGCGGAGTCTCCTTGGCCGATTCAAGCTCATAACCACCCATCGTCCTTTTCCGGTCTTTAGATCCAGCTTCCAGCGCCATATGCTTCAGGTCGCCAACCGTTAAATCTGCTTCTTCGAATATCGAGCAACGCGAGAGAAGTAAAGCCAGGGCAGACGAAATAAAATGTACACGTACGCCTGACCAATTAGGGTGGTAAAGATAAACGGGACCACCGGAATCACGTAGTTGGTTATCTGAGCTATGGTTTTGATGGACAGCATCGACTGTTCGCTGGACCCCTTGGAACCCGAGCTGGACTCGCTAGAGTCATAGCTTCCGAACATATGCATTAAACCTGGGATCACCGGTGAGACCAAGGTCTCTCCTGCAGAGGAAGAAGAAGAAGACTCGGTGGATGCAGGAATTGTGATGGAGTCGAAATTCAAAGGCTCCTCATCGTCCTGTACTTGTTCTTCACGTTTTCGCCTTCGGGGAGGCAGGAACTTGAAAGGGTCGTTCGCTACAAAACTTGAAGACTGTCGACGTTCCTGCCTGGGCGGACGTACAGGAGGAGGGTCGTTAGGTCGAGGCGCGGTGTTTTGCGATCCCTTACGAGGCTGCCCCGATCGTGTTTTTCGTATGTCCATCTCCGGCTCCCGCGGCTCCGGCCAAATCCAAGGCCTTTGACGTGCGGGCTGACCTGGAGCGTGAGCTGAGGGTAGGGGTGGAGTCTCCTGGATTTGGATCGGCGATGCCACTGTGACTCGTGGCGGACTAGGGCCTGATCCCATCCTCAAGATTGAAGGAGGAGTAGGATGCGGCACCGATCTCTGTGTGACCACCACTGCAGGTGGTCGTTGTGGTGGAGATGGTGCTGATGGTATGTGTATAACCACTGGCCGTACGCTCGTAGACGTATTACCGTGTCGTGGTGGTGATGATGTTGTAGGCGGAACTCGAATCACTTGCGGTTGTCGAGCAGTGGGTGCAGGTTGGGGTGCCATGGGCGGTGGTAAATGCACTGGAGGTTCTGTACTGCCGCTATGATACCAGGCTGCTCTTGGGCCGTCTCTGCGGATGTGGTCCTCTGGTATGAATGGGTTGGAAATCGGGGCTTGCTCGCCAGTTGGACTACGATACCATCCAACTCTTGGTTCATCAATGTAGCGTTCAGCAACGGCTGGAGGGCGAGGGTCCTCCATAGGGTACAAGGCCGCTCTCTGCTCTCTGGCATTGGTGCGACCTGTTGGAAGTGGGTTTGGAGGGTCTCTGCCGAGGTTTTCCCTTCTGTCGGTATTTCTTGTTCTGTCAGGCATTAGAGTAGGGGAAGATGATTTTCAAAAATCTGAATCCATGGTCTTTAACTTTGGCATTTAACTGGTCTCGCAAGCTATCTGGATACATAGTGGCCAAGCCTGCTCAAAGTCGGGTCCCTTTATCCCGCTTTAACACCCTCCGAGAGTCAAGGAATGGGTGTGGCGTAGCTACATAGATCTTGTCTGGGAGAAGTCGAGAATTAAGGGGAAAATAGAATGGGTGATCGCCATCATAAACTAAACTGATTCGTAGAACTAGTGGAGAAAAAGATGTCCTTGGTATGTTGACTCGGTGAGGTTTCTGACGATCATTTAGGAGGAGCGAGTTTAATTGATGTCGCTGACAGTTGAGAAAACTTTGAGATAATGCTGGCAGTCGGGCTTGGCAGTTAACGCCACTCAGAGTAGACCGAGGCCGTTCTAGGGCGCTTGATAGGACAGGCGCTTGACATGATCAGTGACAGATCTTGAAAGATGGAATGAATTCCTTATGCCTCATCCTACTGATAATTAAACTGGCAATTTAAGGTCCAGATATGAGGAAAATTAAACCGGTGACCGTTCGGTGTATGAGGCGGACGAGCTGAGGTGCCTCGATACCCCGAGGTTTCTCTGCTTGCCTCGTCAACCTCATTCCACGATCGGTCACCGGTCTAGGTTTTCCTGCGGGTTTTAGTGGGTATTCCCGCCGTGAAAAAGAATTAAAGAATTCAAGATCACATGACTCCTCCCAGCTTCTCTCCTAGTGTGCTTTACCGTCGTATCTTGGCCTCTCGTCGTTGATTTCTCACTGGATAAATGCAGATAATAGAGGCATAGCTTGTAAAATAATCTGTAGCTTTAGTTTTCTTTTCTGATCCATTCAAACTATGTCAGAGGTTGCACAGATTTGCAATCAAATACCCAATCTGCTTACCTTTTTTTCTCAAAAATCAACCAATCTGAGCTGGAAAAAATGCCAGAAATCAAGAGGTGGAGGTGCTTGGTCAATGTTAGGCAATTTTCATGAAAGGAGGGGCCGAAACCTTGCATACTAGCATGCTAGAGTGTACTGAGACATTCAAATTTACTCAAAGCACCCTAAATTTTGTGCTTTTCTGCAGTATTAATCACAATTTTGCATTGAAAAGCTGGGAATATTCATCATAGCTATCATTTCACCAGAGCTGAAAGGTTGAAATGAAAGGAGGAGGGGGTTATGTAGCCAATAGCCTGGCTAAATCAATTAAAAGTTATCTGCCATGGCAGATAACTTTTTGGCCTTTATTACCTCCTGTAGTTGACAAACCTCACACATAATTTTGGGAAATCAATTCTATTATGAACTAACATACATCTGGTAAAGATATAAATATTAGGACAAAGACCTGAGCGAGGCCGTCGACGTTAGAGTCGACGCTCACTAAAGAATTACCTGCCCGGAATTAGCCGGGCAGATAGTGGCAGATAAATACCCACGAGAACCGTAGGTAAGGTACTATGATTCGTCGGGAGTTTGAAACGGAAACATAGAAAAATCGATATCAAATTTTACACATGCTCTGGAGAGCTAAAATTTTACAGAGATGTACAACTTTACATTTTCTTTAGATTCGTAAAGTTTTTTTAACGAAAAGTTGAAAGTGCAAGCAACAGGAGCATTTCCGCGTCTCAAAAGTGAAAGGATGGGGAGATTGAAACGAGAGTCACATAGCAGTCACGGTTCATTTGAAGTTTTGCTGACAAGCCGAATAGACGGCATGCTGGCAGTAGCATCAGTGCTGCCCACAGTAAATAGAAGGTCTAAGCGGAGCTTGAATGTTCATCACGTCTGTCACTCTGGATTGGACTCTGAATGGTCCTCCAGGTTTTCTGAATGCAATACTGCGAGAATTGACATGAAATTTGGCATGGATGCTCGCCTAAAGGTACTGAAACTGCCTGTAAAATTTTGGCATGACCGCTCATTAGGATCTGGCTAGATCTAACTAATGATCTCATTACATTGACTGCTTTGATGTAACGAACTTCTCATCTGTCCGATATCTTTCTCATCCACAGCATTCTCTGAGAAAATTTCTACACCATCTTAAAGGCCAGAAGGTCTAGTATTTATGTGATTTTTTCTAGAGCAAAGGAGTGAGGTAGAGAGGCAGGAGCAGGGTCGTTTCAAACTCGCCATCGTTTCAAACTCCCGACAAATCATAGTAAGCCCCGGTCTAGGGGCTTTGATTTTGGGGGCTTTAATCTTGTTACCAGTGCCAAACAACACCAACTTTCACGGTTAAATTTGCCCATTGAACATGACGCGCACCGGGCACCCTGTTTCTCCCTTACATGCCATGCTTACAGTGTACTGTGTCTGGCTGAACTTTTTTGATCGACACGAAGATGCTCAGAAACTATTGTTTGGATAGAATGTGCCGGAACATTCACAGACACGAGGATGGTTGTCGAGCGAAAATAGTAAGAAGGCCAGCGTGTTCTACGCATCGTTTTCTTACTATCTTTCACCCCTGAAGCTTGATGGCCTGGCTGATCTTCCTTCAGGCTTCTTTTTTTCCAGGCAAAACTTGGTTGCCATGCGTCATTGGAGTTTGAGTCAATTCTCAACTGTGTGAATTGTCTTCGGAAGCGTATCAGATCAGTTTGTAATCATGGGTTCAGGACGCATGCTTCCTCAGTCAAGAACCACTTTCGTCGGTGAATTTCTGTCGTATAAATACTACTGAAAAGAGGTCTCCTACTTACATTCAAGATGACCACTACCCTTGTCAACGTAACCTGCCATTGCGGCACCAACAAGTTCAAAGTCGCATTCCACACTTCATCTCTCCCCATTGCTTCAGATCTTTGTCACTGCAATACATGTCGACATAGCACTGGCCTAATGTTCATTCACACTGCACCGATTATCAATGCACCTTTGGCATCGGATGCATCTCCAGATGATATGGCAGGAAAACCAGAGAATCTTCAGCATTTGAAGGCTTATTCCAAGCCATCAGGACGTCTAACGAGGTACTTCTGTGCTAGATGTTCATGTCATATGTTTTGTCAGGATCCATCGAATAGAGATTCTGATAGTTGGAGCGTTTATACGGGCATTCTTGAACAACCCCAAGGAATCGTACAAGTTGGAGCCCACCGCTTTGTCGAGTCCACGATAGATGGTGGCTTTGCAAATCATTATCCTGTCGTTTCTGGCATTGAATTACCCCGATACAAGTCGATGAAAGAAGACGGAGAAACTCTCCCATTCGACTGGAAAGCGCCCAAGCTACTCAAAGCTCAAGAGACGCTTTTTAAAGCAAACGCGACACTTTCTGCTTACTGTGATTGCAAATCCATAAACTTGACTCTTTTGCGCGAAACCACCATCACCAAACCCAAACCAAACGTGCAGTGGTGGTTGATCCCCGCAAAGGATGAACAATCACAGATTCAATATCATGCCGCTCACTGCATTTGCGATTCCTGCAGGTTTGTAAATGGAGCACTCGTCACCAGTTGGATCTACTTGACCGCGTCAATATCATCGACACCTACACTTCACTCCCAGTGGTCCTTGATCCCAAAGAAGGTGAAACGAGAACTCCAGGCTTGGCGCAGTATGAGTCAAGCCCCGGAATATTTCGGGAGTCCTGTGCAACGTGCGGGGCTAAGGTCTTCTATTGGACTAGGAACAGGAAGGGCGGGGACATTCTGGACGTTGGTGCAGGACTACTTGATCAAGAGCAGGAAGGGTCAAGGGCAGATCGATGGTTTGCTTGGGCAGACAAAGTGCCTCATCCTGATAATCCTGTTGATAAGATGGTCCTTGATGACCTGAGAATGGACTGAAGGCGTTTGGGTGTTATGAAATTGATTACGAGGAAATGCGGAAACCGGAACTAGTACATAATATCGGATGGTCTTATCCGTTGTATTATACAAAGCCGATGCTTTGGCGACAAACTTCAATGTCAATTTCAATTTGAAGATACCACGCGGTGCTAATTAGGAACGCGAAGCGACGCGTTTCTGACATGACATTGTACGTATTTGATGTCCATCGTGGAGGTTCAATGAATCTCATCTCTTACTATCAAAAGATGTCCTTCGTTGTAGCATTGTCTTTCACATTTACGGTAGCAGGAAGAGTTAAACTACAGATAAACATTTATTGTCTGCAATGATTCCGGCCTCCGTTGCATCCAACCACTGCACGGCGTAGTAGGTACGTTCTCACTGGTATGCTTCGATATTTGATAGATATCATGCGACCCTCTTTCTGACTCGATTGTTGTCCCACACAGGCGTCTTCAAAGCGTATTGAGGACAAAAATAAAGATGACCTTCAGGGTCTTATAGTTTAAAGGCCGTTTCTTCTCCTTCTCGTAGGCTCCGACCCTCCAGAGTCTTTCAATGCCTGAAATGTCTTCGACTTTCGTAAAAGCCTCCTGCAAGTGTGGTCTCAATACGTTTCAAATACCTTTTGACACCGTGAAACTCCCTCTTACACGTTCATTCTGCCATTGCAACTCCTGCCGACACATCACTGGCCAGCTCATGTTCCAGGGTGCGATGTTCGATGGCGTACCCCTTACTACAGACTCGACATCATCATCCCGGAAGCCAGCTGATCTCTCCAACCTCAAGACTTATAAGGGTGACGGGTCCCTGTTTACGCGCTACTTCTGCAAGGCTTGCGGTGCCCATATCGTTGGCTCCGCTGAGATCGACTCTGTCGCTTATTGGGCCGTGTCCACTGGTGCTTTGGAACGCGTCGATGGTATTGTGAAGGCGGGAAGCCATACATTTGTTAGCGACACTCTTGACGGAGGACTTGCGGAACATTACCGCATTGTGGATGGTGTCACTTTGCCGAGGTACACCACTAAGAAGAATTCGGCTACTTTGCACGTAGGATGGAGTGCAGACAGCATTGGAAAGAAAGTCAAAGCAGGAGGAGGTCAGGACCATCTTGCGGCTTACTGCCACTGCAAGGCAATTTCCCTACGCCTCACGCGCGTTGAAGAAGAGCTTACGAAGGACCCTATGAACTGGTGGGCAGTCGCTAAGAAAGCAGATGAGGCAACCTCCCTCCCCAAATTCATGTGCGGGCACTGCCTGTGCAACAGTTGCCGACTGACCAGTGGAACAATTATTAACAGCTGGGTTATCCTTCCAGCCGTCAACGTCTTGAATTCCTATACCGGCAATCCCGTTACGTATTCCCCTGGGAGCAGCGGTCGAATCGCGGGTTTGCAGCTCTACGAAAGCAGTCCCGGAGTATTTCGTGAGGCTTGCGGGACTTGCGGCGCGACTATCTTTTTATGGTATACGAAGAAAGGGCATTACCCTATGCCTATTGATGGCGAGCCGGTTGTGGTTTGTGTCAGTGCTGGACTCATTGATCAAGAGGATGGCGGTACTAGGGCCGAGCAATGGTGCCACTGGCACGAGGAAGTTATTCACCCTGAAGATGCCATCGACAAAGCTGGTTTGGAGGCTCTTAAAAAGGGTGTCAAGACTGCTCCTACGCAGGCTGATTGAGCCAAGTAGATTGGTCATTTCCTTTCGTTGGTCCACATTCGAGGTGGTATTACGCGTATAAAATTTAAAATACTGTCCAGAAGGTATACGCAAATCAATAGTCATTCTGCAGATGCGTCAGAAGACAAAATTCACACCTCTTCATCGAGAGTAATAAATTAGGCAGCTGCAATGTGCCAAGCACCGGATACTTGATACACATTTTAATGCAACAAATGATATCAACAAAGCAAAAAAAAAGATCCACTTGATACATATACAAATAGCATGTGAACAAGAAAATAAAATACTAACGAGGGCAATGAGATATCACGATATGTCCATGTTGTCGTCATCTCCCATTCTCTGAGTTCCCGGGCCTTGCGGAGGCAAGGGGCTTAACTCCTCTCCATCACTCCAGTCAAATAGATAATCTTCTACTACATCCTCTGAAGCAATGGAGGGTGCTAGTCTTGCATATTCCTCAGCATATTCTTGAAGCTCTTGTTCATCAAGCTCATCTGGGGTAAGGATATCTTCTTCAGGCTGCATGGCGGTATTAGAGGCAGTCGCATGAGCTTCGGCATCTAATTCGAGAAAATAGCGTTTCATTGTTTCAGAGGTACTTCAGCGGCATCAGAATCGACGAAAGAAAGTGCGTACCTACTAATTCCCGCTCCCAAGTACTTACATCTTCAAGGTCCGGATCGAAAGATGAGCCCACTTCAATAGCATAAGATATGTTATAGGCGTGCTTTTGTTTCCGATTGGTATTAGCCATTATTCTTCGAAAAAGCTAGAAGCACGGAAGATGACCTGGGGTTAGAGTTTTTCTCTGCCTGACTGGTAAAAGAATGCGAACCTCGTCCTGCATAATATCCTCATCATCCTCTTCCTCATCATCATCCATCGCAAAGACATCATCATCGGACATTTTAGCACCCAAAAATCTGCGACCACAGACATTCTTCTCCCTTGCTTTTCCTACTTTCTCCAGATAGCGAGTGAGTCTATCTCGCGCAAGCGCCTTCTGTGGGTTGGCCTCGGCGGAGCCCAAGAGACGATTCGGACCCGGACTTCTATTCAAAGAAAAGTTTCTTTGCGTAGCTGTTCGACTACTGGAAGAGCTTCGCGGAAATAAAGGTGTGACTGGAACCTGAGCCTTATACTGAGATTTACGACGCGCTTGGGCAGCAACTATTGGGGACGACTTTCCCGGTGAGTCGACGAGAGGAGAAGAGTTTAATGGTTTGTATTGAAGAGGGAACCTTGAGGTAGAGGGTGTCTGGGGGAAGTACAATGGGCTTGACGGTTGCATTGTCGTCGTCAATGCTCAAATTCTTGCGGTGTGGATGTGACTTTTGATGTGACAACACGTCGCATAGTTTCACGTGCCTCTGTAGACGTCTGTCACACTCACCTCCGTCCCGTTTCCAAGCGCTCAATTTTCTCTGACAAGTGATTCTAGTGATTCCCTTTTCGTTATTTTCTTTCCTCTTTGGTTTTGACTCTCACAGACCAGTTTTTTGATGACCTTGCAGATGACTTACCGTTGATTGCATCTGCTAAACCATACGTTTAAACGGAGATTGATTCTTGACGTCTGGTCCATCCCTCGCGAATTCGGAAGGAATGCTCCAAGAAGGAATTCTCTGATTCGAAGTTGTAGTTTATATTCACAGTGAGGTTCAGTGCACTACTGCTGCTGGCAGTGGCGGCGGCACCACCAACTTCTTTAAAGCTTCCTATCCCATCCTATTTTGCTTTCACTCTTATTTTTCCTTTATGTCGTCTTCAAAGGAACAACTCATGCTGTGCCACGAGATGAAGGTCTGGAGGCTGGCGCACGAAGTAGTGGTCAGCAGGCAGGATAAAAATAGTCCACGCAAGCTAAACCCGGACAGTCTAGCCCGCCACTGCCGTCGGCATATGGCGTTGAAACAGGTGTTTTGGAGGTCTAGACATCCTCCGTCTTCCAAAACTCATGGACCAACGATGCATTAATTCACACATGAAGATAGCCTGAAGTAGATTTTCTGATGCTTTAAGTACGATAGGAAATGAGCTTCCTGCAGTAACGCAGCTTACCTAGCATCCAGCTCTCAATCGTTGTCCGACAGCGACTCGGATACTCCACTCGCGCATCATTCTCAACCGCCACTCTATAGAGCACTTCTGGATCACTCATTTCTCCTGCATCCTTTCCCATAGTGCCCATATTTTACTGTCAATTTGTTGATCAAGTGAGTCTGATCAAACCATCGTTCTTGTCGATTGGTATTGACCGCGCAGTTGCCAAGACCGATTTTCATCTTCATATCTAAAACACCACAATGACCACCTTCGTTGACGCGACGTGTCAATGCGAGCTTCTCCGCTTCCGCGTCACATTTGCTACCGACTCTCTCCCCATCACGGATGACCTCTGCCATTGCAATACGTGCCGTCACACCTCCGGACAGATGGCTGTGCATCGAGTTAGCATCCAAGGAGTGCCTCTTGAACGATTCGAGAATACTAGTCGTATGCCGACTCCTGGGCCTGGCAATCATTGGCAGGGACATGCAAACCACGGCACTGGAAACGCCAACGGGAATTCATTGCACCCGCCAACCATCCTAGAGCCCTTTGAAATCAACATCGCCGACCCAGAAGAACCTCTCGACCTGAACGACCTAATCGCGTATAAGACATCCAAAGATGTTACCAGGTATTTCTGCAGTTCGTGCTCTGCTCACCTATTTTGGGTGCATCATCAGCCTGACGGAGACCACTGGGCTGTAGCCGTCGGGGCCTTGGAGCGAACAGAGGGAATAGTCAAGATCGGGTATCACATTTGGGTGGGCGATACGTTGGATGGGGGTATGGCCGATCATCTGAGGAGTATAGAAGGCGTTCCACTGAAGAGATATAAGGAGGCTCTAGGGAGTGAGGAACTTCCTTTAGGATGGAAGGACAAATCCATCCTGGAGAAGAAACAGCCCGACCAAAACAAATTGCAAGCCCATTGTCACTGTGGAAAGATTACATTTGACATCACCCGGCCGACGGAGGCTTCCACAGAACCTTCGTCCCCGTATCCAGACCTCCTCTGTCCGTATGACGTCACTCATCTCTCTAAAATTACCAACCCACACGACGAGAAATGGTGGCTGCGTCCCACAAATTCCCCTCTTCCAACGAAATACGTCGCCGGGCATTGTATGTGTCCCTTCTGCCGTCGGAGCAGCGGATTCGAGGTGCAGTCATGGGCATACATCCCTCTCGTAAACATCGTCGAGCCTGGCTCTGGTATGCCGATATGTTTGGAAGAGGAAAGCAAGAGACCGAAAGGCTTGAAACAGTATATCTCGAGTCCAGGGATATATCGAGAATTCTGCGAAACTTGTGGCGCGTCGGCATTCTGGTGGCGAGCTGACGTGTTGGATTTGGTAGCGGTGTCTGTTGGGCTGGTTGATGAAGCCAGTGTAGGTGCAAGAGCGGAAGATTGGTTGGAGTGGCAAAAGAACCGTGTCAGTTATATAGAGAGGGCCGTGAGCCGCTCGTTGGGTAAGGCGTTAGAGGACGGGTTGAAGATGGCATGAACTTTGCAACAAAAAAGGAAGGCAGACTTGACGGACTTCTCCAATCAAATACACGTGTTTCCAAATGACTTTTGATCTGCCTCCCGTAAACTAGTCGTCTGTATTCACCAGATTCAACTTTAAGCATGCTTACTTCCCTTCTTTTTCTTACAAACTATTTGGATGCATCGATTGGATTGACCGAGTCGACAATTGAAAAGAGCTGGGGGAGTTATACATGATTTTTCTCGGTCATTCCCTTGAAAATGGTGATTCATTCCCAAATTGAATATACCCAGGGCGAATTCTCTCTTCATTCTGGTCTTCCTGTTTGACCACGTGTGATCGTGATTCATTCTGGAATTCACAATTTCCGGTATAGTACACTATGCATGATGGTATTCAGTTATTAATTCGAGCGATGGAACTGCTTAAGTATACATCATAAATCCAACATACGAAAGAAATGGCGCTCAGAGGCTAATATTACTACAGTACTTAGGCCTTCTCAGAGTGATGCGGCGCCTCAACACCAAGATGCCCAACGGCCAAATTATTAAGCTCGTCTTCCTTGGCATCAAGGTCCCTAACGGAGAACCAAAAGATGATACCGGTCAAGAACGCCAGAACACCCATGACGCCGTAGTTCCATACTAGCAAAGGGTCAGCAGACAGGGCTATATGAACGAATTTTTTTTACTTGAACAAGAGTAACATAAGAGAAACCTTGGCACGCACAAACAAATGCCTCCCCGAGGGCAGAGGACAAAGCAGACATGAACAAGAAGAAGCCCATGACGAGAGAGCGCATGTTCTTCGGTGCTTTGGTAAAGGCGTATTCCAAGCCAGTAATGGAAGCTAGGATTTCACTAATGGCGATTAGAATGTATCTGTAATTATTCTTCCTTAGCACACAGAATTTAAGATTAGATAAGAACGAATACAGACGATCCAGACTGAATCCAGACGTTGAGGGGAGAAACCCCGATTTCGCACTCGGATGCAGCATAGCCACAAGGGTTAGTCTATTACGACATGAGTTCTTGCAGTGAGAAATCGCTTAACGGTACAAACCTTGTAAATATAATGTTGAAGGGCTAATAATCAAAATAAACGACAGTTACGGGAAGAGATAGCGCACAAAAGACCTACTTGCAGCCCAGACCATAGATGCTGCGCCGGTCATAAATCCAGCAGTAATCTTCTTCAGAGCACTGAAATTAATACCAAAACGTCGGAGAGCTGGGTAAATCTACGAAAGTTGATATTTTCAGAAGATAATCCTCGAAGTACGGAATGTGTGTTACTCACGAATAGATCGCAGATGGGAATAAGGATGATCAGAGCAAGAGGATCTAAATTGGATAGAACATCATTGGGAAGACCATTGAGCGTCATTGTCGCAGCTTGAGAGGTCAAGTTGTTGTTAAGCTGGTTGTATGTAAGCCCTGGGATGCACGCCGTATTAGAATATAATTGTTAAGCCCAAAAGGACATTTCCTCACAGTAAAGCGGGAAACATAGGAAGACAGTGCAAGCTTTGAAACCACGCCGCACTTCATCGACCCACTGATCGTCAAAGTTCATCCAAATGGGCTTCTCTCCGATTACTTTGCTTGGCTTCGCGTTCTCCCAGAAGCCCGGGGCACTCAGATTCTTGTAGGTCCTCACTGGGTTCCAGCTTACTTTTCCTCGAGCGGCATAAGTCCAAAGTTTGATGGCAGTGGCGAGAACAGAGCCGGTGGGAGGTGTCCTGGAGTATTTGTTGCGTCCAATGTAGAGAATGATCGGGCAAAGGAAAAAGATAATTGTAGGAAGCGTGTATGCAAGGTAAAATCCCTGAAACTAAACATTCCCGATTGGCAAGATAAAGAAAGTCAGTGAATGGAGAAAGATGGTGTAATGTTGACAAATAGGTATACTTTTTCGGCGTAAGTCATCCCAATTTGGCCGACCAATGCACCTATATTGATGAGGAGGTAGAAATACTATATATATATACACATTTCAGCCATCTGTGTCGAATGTCAAGAAATTTCGAAAACTTCTGCGTACCATGTAGACTCTTAAGGCCGTCAGTGCAGGATCGACGATAACCCGTTCACCACTTTTGGTCGTGATTACGAACTGCTTAGTACGCTTGTACTGCTCAGCCACCAAAGGAGAGATGTTCGCTTTGAACAGCCCGGTGCCTACACATACGGCGTGGGAATGAGGTGAATGAAAAGAGTAGGATGTGAGCTGAATCCCCACCAAAGCCTGTGACGATTAATGCAACAGAGAATGCTCCAATTGCACTGTCCTTCTCGATAACGCCTGGTACAGCCGAAATGATGAGAATAATATGCCCGATAAGGGCAATCAGTACGCCCAGCATATCGTCTTATATCGGCCCCAGTGCGCATCAGCGATGTAGGCGCCAAGTAAAGGAGTGACATAACACCTGCCAGAGTAATTTCATCAGCACATGTCGTTGGATATCATCTGAATTTAAATAATTGAATTGGGGACTGACCAGAACTGGTAGAACGTTGTCAACCCGGTGGAAGCTCTCTGTCCCATACCCAAAGCACCAGCTTGACCGTGGAGCCCGGCAGCCCCGGTCTTTGAGCCTGGAGGGAGTGGCCTTTGGATGAAGTTCGTCTGGACTTTCTGTCAGTCATTTTGTCGAGGCCAGAAGCTGACTGTACATACGAAGACAACGCTGGATCCGTAGAACTTTGGAAATCTTAGTCAATCGGTTTTAAGATAACAGATGAGAATGCACCGAGAAACGCTCTGCGAATTCAACGACCGAAATTACTAATGGATTTTGGTTAGTTATGCGAGGCTAGGAATAACGAGTTAAACGTACAGTAGGCATTCCAGGGAAGGGAGTCTGGAAC
Organism: Gymnopilus junonius; assembly: GCA_015501075.1. Lineage (NCBI taxonomy): Eukaryota > Fungi > Basidiomycota > Agaricomycetes > Agaricales > Galerinaceae > Gymnopilus > Gymnopilus junonius. The sequence continues at coordinate 64,712 of JADNYJ010000122.1, read as the reverse complement.
GCGGCGTAGTGTCGCTCTTTCCTCATCGGTAGGAAACTCAAGGCCGTCATGAACTTCATCGAATTCATGATCTATATCTGAGTGCTTCTCAGAGAGGGAATCGCTCTTCTTGATGTCAGCGAGGGCGGCCAGTCCCTGGTCGTCGTGCTGAACCGCAGACATTATATGGCTTTAGCGCAGGTAGAAAGTTGGCGACGGGGGAGAGGAGTGGCTTGTTGAGGGACCCGGACGTGGCTAGCGAAAAGAAGCCTTACGCGAAGTTACAGCGTACCCGCTTCCGCCTTTATAAACCTTGCTGCACCGGTAGTGACAATGGTTGCACATGGACACTGGTGTATTGTTATTTTTAGAATATCATAGCCCATCAACATGAGCCTCCATTTGGCTCCATGGCCATAAGTTTCGGAGCTCAAGACTTGTCGGGGTAATCTGGGGAGCTATGAACAGGTTAGCGTAGAAAGAGGCCCTCAACAAATTTGCTTACTTGGTTAGCCTTATACTTCAGTCCATGCTGTCATTCGCAAGCTTTTATGAAACCTTGCTAAACCTTTGACGTGTTCCAGCGCTCAAAAATATGCCGTTCAGAAGAGGGCTCCTTATCACCAGCCGATATAGCGGAACAACCCAGTTCGGGGTAAAATGAACGGAATACAAATGTTCTCCAAATTCTACCCCTTTACGTACCTGACATGTTGAGATTCAGAAATGTAGGTCCTCTTCCCCAAATCCTACTTCAAAACACAGAAAAAGTAGGCGTTAAGACGTGCTTTTGACGTGCTTTACGACGACCAGGCTCTGACATACTCCTTCTGGTGCAAGGTTGGAAAGCCACTCCAGCGCTCTCGAGCGTCGTTTTCCGCGATAGCGCGTTTTTTGCCCTCCGTAAAATTTTGGGCGCAAGTCCGGCTGATAAGCGCGAGAGGACAACAGAGTATCTACTATCTGAGCATTTCATAGATGAGACAATGGGAGACAATTGAGTTGAAGTCTTGGGGAAAACAGACAGAAAATATTTACTCACCCCTGCCAAGCCGAAAGATGCGAAATGTGTAGAAACCATGCGGCGCAGTTCATAAGTTCCCAAGTTCCTCCCTCCCATCGGTTCCAATCCCCCAAAACGGAAAATATATCAGAGCCCAGAGCGATGTCTTTTTATAACCTTGTGCAATCTCCATCGTGATTAGTAAATTTGAAAAGACCTGTCTTAATAACGGTCCGAATCTTGCCAGATGGACTGAGCACACGACTTGCAGACAGGCCTCGATGGAGGAAGGGGTGGGTGCAGAATCGCATGCAGATATGGATGGAATATGAGGCTACATATGGTCTCCGGCCTGTGAAAGACTGCGATTGTGTGTGCACATGGCTAGATTTCGCAGGCGAACTTCAAGAATAGTCGGCTTTCGAGAGAGACCAAGAACGCCGAACTAATCGGAAAAATTTAGTATTATCCAGCCTCCAACCTTTGCTCGACAAAATGTGGATCCAGGTCGAGTTGTCCGCAGAAAATGGAGAGGATACAGCCGCCTGACATACAGCGTTCAGCAATGTTTGGAAAGGTCATCCACAAGCGCAAGAGAACTCGGAAGTGGTCCTGAGATTGATCAAGGGTCTCTTCTAAGGTCATAGGCAAGGCCTAGTTGTACAAGGCGGAAGGATTCTAAAGGAGTGGGGCTGGGTTCTAGAGGAGGCAGCGTATACGTAGTCGAAATGCGACTATAAATGACGCGCTCAAATCTCCGTACTGTGCATTAATAGTCCAGTAACAAAGTCCGGATGCGGTTTGGAAAGACGAGAACTCGGAGGGAGTCGTGCCTGCACCGTTCTGCACGAGACTCTTTTACGTAAAACTCCGCGATATTCTGCGATATCCTGCAGTGGCTGCTGAGTTTAACGGAGGAGTTTTGTATAGGTGACCCTGTTGCTCCAGTGCTTCTACCATCGATAATATCAACAACTCAGTTCTTGCCAAGGCGTTAAGGGCCCTGATACTGCGAATGCGACATACTCCAGTAGACGCAAGTTTATTTGCTTCTGCCGTTTATTGACAGCATTCGTTTACACACTGAAATTAGAGTACTAAGTATCGATTAATAAATCTAGCAACTGTTCCCAGAGATTCGATAGCAGCAATGACGAAGGAGGGGGTCAAAGGCACGATCGAAACAATTGCAGACGATTAAATTTGATACTCCGATTTGAACTCCGTAGCAAGGCTCATTGTCATCCGGACAACTCCAGACATCTCTGCTTCACTCCAAAGGACTCTACCTCAGCCACCGTTCTAGTCGAATTCAAGAGGACAGTATTCCGAGCTGCTGCACAATTCAAACTGAAGGCTGGCCTTAGGGCCCTTAAAATACTCGCAATTTGGAGAGCGGGCGCCCATTTGCAGTTGATCACTTTCGAAAGCCGGATTTGAAAACGCTCAGCGAAATTCAATGGCAACAAAAGAGGACCAAGAGACACTGCGACTACTCGTGCAACATGTATCTCGTGCGTTCTACGAACCCAAGTACACCATCATCATGGACCAGCTTGCAAGGCACCCAGTGTAAGTATGCCACTGCGCATTTCACTGATGACTTGACCTTCTTTGTCTTCGTCAATTGTCTTTCTGGGTTGGCCTAAACCCCGATTGTTTTGTGCTTTTCCTGACATTTTGATGCCACTGCAGCCTCAAAGACGATGACTTGGCTGGACGGATGGGGCTTCAACCCAAGGAGCTGAACAAGGTCATTGCAGTCTTGTCGAATGACTCACTCGTCAAAATGTGCGTATTATTCTAAATATCTCGTCGATGTCGCTTATAACCTCATACCTCTTTTTTTTTTAGTTACCGTCAGAATGAACTCAAAGAGGGCGCCCAGCGTAGTGTAGGAAAGCAATATTACTACATCGATTACGAGCATTTTTGCAATGTCGTCAAGTGGCGAATAGCAAAAATGAGACACATCATCGATTCCAACTTGCGTAACGTGCGTAAGCAGTGGCGTTTGCTGCTTTTATACTTTGTTCACGCTTACATTTTCTGTCTTTTTGCAGGAGCTCGACAATAAGGGCTACATTTGTCCTCAATGCAAACAATCTTACTCGCCTCTCGAGGTGGATAAGTTGATGGATTTTGCGAGGGGCATCTTAGTCTGCGAGATCTGCCATGCAGAGGTCGTGGATAACGAAAATGCGGAGAGCGTCCAAGGCAGCAAGGATCGGATGCAAAGATTTAACCAGCAGATGCGATTCATAAGAGAGGGTTTGCAGAGGAGTGAGGCTATGGTTTTACCTGCGTATGCAAAGTCCCTTGACCCCATCTTACACACTAACTAATGACTACAAATAGCTTCGATGTCGCAGCTTGGATCAAAAACAATCCTTCAGAGTCAGATAAAACCAAGGCCGCCGCGGCGTCCGGTGGACTCAAGGTCGCTGGAGCAGATGGCGCACATAAAGAAGACGATGGCGTTGGCGTCCTCATGGCCATGGACAAGGATGAATCCACACGGCGGATGGAAAGAGATGCAGAAGCCGAAGTCAAGCGGCAGCAGAATGCTCTGCCTGCGTGGCATTTGAAGAGTACGATTACCGGTGATCTCACGGCTCTAGGTGTGAAGGAAAGTGCGAGAGAGGCGGCGGTCACTATAAATGGTGCTACTCAGCTGTCGAATGACGATATATTGAAGGGGTTGGGTGTGGTTGGTGGACCATCGAGGTCACAAGTCAATGGCAGCCAAGGGCAGCCTATTGAGGTTGGATCAGAGGACATCAAGCCTCAAATAAACGTCGAATCTGATTGTCAGTGCTCTTTATATTCCATTTCGCCTAAAATCTAATTGTCTTCTTCTTTACAGTGTATGACCAATATTACGCCTCCCTGGCCGCATCTTCGGCATCTGTCTCCACACAGCCAACGCCCACCGCCACAGGGGTCCCCTCATCGTCATCGAATTCCCCAGATTTTGGACGTAGTTATTCACAACTTAACGATGACGACGAAGAAGAAGATAGGAAGCCAAATGTGGAGTATCTCGACTCTCTAAACGCTTATCGGAAGAGATCGAGAAGCACAGAGGATGTCGGGGCGGCTTCTAAGGTGAAGCAAGCCAAAGTAGAGACTAATGGTGTGAATGGCTATACGAATGGCTTGCTGGGAGCTAATGGACATGGAAACGTTCTAAACGGATTTGGCCATGCATATACAAATGGGAATATGCCTAGCTTCGGGCAAGGGTTCCAGCAGGATGAGACCATGGAGGCGCAGGAAGGAGATGCGTATGCGGAACAGGGCGGAGAACCAGAGGATGATCCTATGGTTCTCGGTATGTTTTTCCTTGTACTTGACTATACTTCTTCATTGTGACTTATATGGACCCTTTCAGTCAACGGCAACCCAAAACCATATTCGCAGGTCACGGAAGAAGACCACGACTTGATGACACCAGACGAATACACGGCATTTTTCGAGATAATGCAGGCACGAGGATGAGACAATACATTTTTGCCGTCTTTTTATCTTATTGGCCTTCAATCATCGAGGCCTGTAAAACAATTACGTTGTGGATGAGCAGCCAGTTGTCTTTCTCCCATCACTCTCCATTTGACTTTGCGAAATCGACAACGCTGGTTCATAACGAGGAGCCCGTTAAACGATTTTTTTAACAAGTGCTTTGGAGGCACGAAGGTTTGCTGGTTGTTCACTAGGGTGCCAAGTACGTACTTTTTAGATGTATGTACTTGACGATGCTGTATATATTACATCTACTCTACGATATTAGTTAATAGACTGGGCTTCTCTGCGAAACACGTGCCCTATTCCTGCTGACCACCTGAAGCAGTGTCGAGAGTTGAAGCATACATAGGTCATGGAATGTTCGGCGGGTTAGACACGACGTGCTACTTCCGGACCAGGACATGCGTAGGCAGTGTGACGACCTGGGCAGGCTCATACCAGCGAAATGGAACCTGCATAGTCGTGCGCGACAGGAGGCAGGTGAAAGCTCTATGCAAACATAACAGTCCCTCCGATGAGGAGCGTTGGCAAGTGACTCGTCATGCTGGACCTCCCGTACAAAGAGAGGTTTGCCTAAAACAGGACCATGTCAGCGTGAGCTGGAACTATGACTCCATCTAATACATACAATGAGACTCCGACTAAGGACTTTGCATTGGTGACTTCTGTACGTCCCCGTCTCCACCAGAAAAGTGCGACTAAGGGGCAAAAAGTCAGCGTAAGGAGGCAAATTCCGATATATCTTGAAACTAAAAAAAAGGAGAAAACCAACCAGAGATTCGCGTTTCAAATCCTTCAACAAGGCCAAAGCCTCATCATAGTGATGATTTTGACCCGGTTCAAGGTCAAATTTGCTCTCCACCTTCTCTACGACTTTATCAGCGGCTTCGAAATTCCGACTCATCACGAATCCCTTTAGAACAGCCACATAGAATGCAAAATCAGGAGCAGGTGATCGGACGCTCATCGCCGGTCCTACGCGTGGCTCGTGGTTGTATTTTTTCCTTGACTCAAGCTGGTCCATGATCCTGAATGCTTGGGTAACTCTGCCCTTACGGGCGTAGGCTCCTGCGACTTCGGTATAAATGTGTTGATGAGGTTGGAGGCGGAGGTCAAGGATGTCTTTGATGATCTTGGAGCCTGCTTCGGGTCCTTTTAAGAGTATCAAAGGACGTAAGAATGGCATAAAGGAACTAGGTTGAACCATAGGCCTGTCGAGAGTGTCTGTGGGACGAGATCCCTGTCGCGATTGTGGATCCCGTTCAATGGCTCCGTGAAGGAAGATCTTGTAAAGACGTTCTACGAAAGAGCTGGAGGAATCAGTCGAAACCAATACATCCCAGACAATGTTACAATGTAGCGTGAGGGGCAACATCTTCTTGCCGACGAAAGCTTTTTGTTCGAACTTGTAAAATCTTTGCAACGGGCGCTCTTCTAAGCTATCTGGATCGTAATTTTGCCGTCGTTGAAGGAAGTCGTTCAACCTGCGGAGCACTATCTTGTGAGGTACACCCAAAAGGTAAAAGTGGTTGACGAAGGTTTCGAGGACAAGGTCGTAATGTCGCAAGCGGCGATAGAACAGCATCTCGCCCAAGATGATGGTCCTAGCGATTGTGCGGTTGCCTTTGAGTGCCCTGTCGAATATGATGTGCAAACCTTTGGATCTGCCCTTGGAGAGGTAGGTATCCATGAAGCTGGTGATGGTGTGAGGGTGGGGTATCATGCTTTTGGAATGCAGGCAACGTTTCAAATATCGGAGGCCAGCGACTAAGTTATCACCAAAGTAAATGGGGTCTTCCAAGGATCGCACATTGACTTTGCGAACCGCTTCTGCGTTGTCCTTCTCGCCCTTAAGTTCCGATAAGGTCTGAACTATACTCTCCTTCGTTGCTTCAGATATCGGGTAAAGGAGGACGTGGGCATAAGTAGAAGGCCAAAGAGTGTAACTTCCGTCAACTGATAGGTAACTTTCGATTTCACTATGCCGGCCGGTCCCTCCTAGGATACGCAGGACGGTGTTGCGTGTGGATGCGATGAACGTTGCTTTACGTTCATTTCTTTCAGGGGTCGTGCGCTCCCAAAATGCGAAATAGGCCGCCTCGTATTGTTGAATGAAGTCCCAGAGCTGTTCAAATCGAAGGCCATGACATATGACGTTAAACATGGTGCTTGCTGCGTAATTGTACCCTTTTGATGCAAATGCAATACTGATACGCATTTGGAGATGAATACTCATGAATGAAGTGTCTGAAATAATTCCCCCGATTGTCTCGAGTTCCTTAAAAACGGCCCGGTCACCAGAAGGGATAAGGGAAAGCCAAGTTAGGAGCTGTTCGACTAGCTCAGGTGTAAGGGCCCTGTTTTCTGTGACGATTCGCCTGCAAATAACGGCAAATATCGGTTTAGGAGGTATCTTCACATCCAATTCTTTCATTTCCAAGAGAAGACGGTATGCTGGACCGTATTTGTTTTGGTCGATGAGTGCGTCGAGTAATCCAACGGAGAGGTGTCGGGAATGCGACTCCCATTGAGAACTTTTCTCCAGCACGATGTTAAAGTATTCTTCCTGGGTGGCGTCTTCAAATATTGAGGCATCTCCTTGTATAGCTTCGGGTAACACGGCAGGCAGGCTCTGCTCGACAATTTCTAAAATGGAAGGCTCCGGTGTGATTTTAATGGGTGCTGCGGCAGCGTAGTCACCATCGGTATCCTCAAACAATTGCTTGTCGGTCAAGGTTGCTGGCCTGGGTTCGATGAAGCTTGTAATTTGCTGTTCAAATATATTGACTATCTCCATAGTCCCTAGTTGATATACGAAGGGCATACTTTTCTCTCTGGCAAATCCTCTGTAACCCATGGAGGCAGCAGCAATGCCCAGATCCATAATGAGACCAAGGTTGGGCTTATCTGGATTGGTGGAGACAATAACTTCGTGCAGGTTGTGAAGTAGTTGGTAGTCCAATCCAGATTGTCCGGAAGCCAGAATGTTGGCCAACTGTTTCTTTGCTTCCCCGACCATCCCGTCCTTGAGAAAGCTTTCAAGCAAACGCAAGGCCTGCGACTTGTCCATAACATCTATTGGAAAGTCCTTGGTGTCCGATGTGGAAATGGCATTGTCGACAGCGGAATGGGGAAGCCGCAGTGCGAGAGTCGCGCCATGAGCTGAGCGGGGTGTTCTCGACAGTGCCTGGACATATTGTCTACGAAGCACTCGTGCGCATTGCGAGCGCAACGGTGGCCACATTCATTAGCTAGCCGGTGGTTTGACAGTGAGCGCAGTGAGTGATAAATTGTTGGTGACGATGTCACGTGACTGTCACAACACCCCTGATAAGATTGTTTGGTTCACTGTCAGCACCATCTGGCTTTTGCTCTCTTAAATATTCGTTTCTGCCCGCTGGTCGAGCCTTTCCTCCAGAACATCCTATTCTTCTCTGTACAGCCTATTAATTATGCAGAAATTTCCCGACAGTCCCCCCCGCGCCCCTCCTATCAAGTACAAAGCCCCTCTAGGCACTCGCTGGGACAAGGAAAAGGCAGCCGCTGGCGGTGCAGCTGCGTTCGATTTGCCGACAGATCCAAAGACTATTGGGCCCTGGATTTTGGGAGAGTGCGTCGGCAAAGGCGCATCTGGGCGGGTCAAGATTGCTAGACACCGCCGCACCGGTCAGCTCGCGGCTGTCAAGATCCTACCTGTCGCTCCTCTTGTCAACTCCCGCGCGTCTCTCGCTACTCAGCAGGCAAAGTCGGAAAAGCAGCGTCTTGGCATAGATCGGGAAATTACCATGATGAAGCTTATGAATCATCCCAACATTATGCGCATTTACGACGTCTACGAGGGTGACAAGGAGCTATTTCTGGTGCTTGAGTATGTCGAGGGCGGCGAACTTTTTGATTTCTTGGTCAACAGAGGCAGGCTACCCCCAAATGAGGCTTTGATTTACTTCAAGCAGATTGTTTATGGCTAATTACGCACACACGTTCTCTATCATTCATCGTGATCTGAAACCTGAGAACATCCTCATTGCGTCCCTCTCTCCTCCTCAAATCAAGATCGCAGACTGGGGTATGGCTGCATTTGCTCCACCTTCGCTCCAACTTGAAACCAGCTGCGGTTCTCCTCATTACGCAAGTCCGGAAATTGTTAATGGGGAAAAGTACCAAGGCAACGCAACTGATATCTGGAGCTGTGGCGTCATTCTCTATGCTTTGCTTACTGGGAGGCTACCATTTGACGACAAGAACGTGCGAAATCTTCTTACCAAAGTCAAAAGCGGCAAGTATGATATGCCGTCTTGGATTGACCCTCTAGCCAAAGATCTTCTCAGTAAAATGCTCATTGTGGACGTCTCACAAAGGATAACTGTAGGTCATTCTTTCAAAGCTTTAGTCACGTTTTTGTCATTGAATTCCAACCATCAAGATACCGGAGATCCTTTCTCATCCCTGGCTGGTCTCTCATATGACAATACCCTTTACTTCCATGGACGGCGCTACCTTTACTCTCTTAGCTCCGCCTTTGCCCCCCTCGCCTAGCATTCTGGCTCGCCCAATTGCGTCTCCTGATATAATTGACTCTGAGCTCTTTTCTTCTCTGCGTATAATCTGGGGACGCCATAGTGACCCTGAAGGCGAGTCCATTAAGCGCGACTTGTGTGCTCCTGCTGGCCAAGGCATTCACGCAAAGGCATTCTATTTTTTGCTCGGTAAATACCGAGAAGAGGCTTACCGGAACAGGTCAAACGATAACGAGCACGATTCTCAGTCAACGATAGCAGGTCCTACTATCGACCTTGAGGCAATCAGATTCAACCTGGACTGGGAGCTGGATCATGATAACTCTGTCAATCTAAAGAAATATCAAGTCCCACAACGCGTTTTCTCCACTCCTCGAGGTCTTCCGCCTAATGCGATATCTTCCAACGGTCCTCCTTATCCGCCTAGTCTGTCAGCTGGTTTTGCTCCAGGAATAGGCTCTCGCAAGAGAACCTTTACTGATGGAAGCATCCCGACAAAGGACCGACCTGATTCTCCTCATGGCCCTCGACCTCCCATGAAAGCTTCGGGCGACGCATGGTTGAAAGCTCATGGTCAATCAGAACGAATAAGTACATCTGGGATCCCTGTAGCTAACAACGCCCGACCAAAGTCCTCTATGGGAGCAGGACGCGGCGGACCGCGTCCATTCCCACCACGTCGTGGATTTACGCATTCGCTTATGGGTGAAGGACGTATTCAGAATCAGAAGAACGACGGGGTTGGTGGGACGGCGATTGGTTTCTCACAGCATCTCCAGCAATTACAGGCTAGGGCTGTGTCTAATAGTTTGGCCCAGAGACCAAAGTCTTCTGCTGTTTTGGATTCTGCTTTTATAGAGTCGGAAAAGAGACCTCTGCTGTCTTTATCTCCTGCTACCAGTGTCGATCACGGACGTCAATCTTCTTCTCCTGTCTTGAGTCCCAACTGTAGTATGGTGATTGATAACGCTGATGGCCTACCGCTTCTGACGGCTCCAAAGATGGACAATCCTCACCTCCAACGGACAATGGACGACATCACGCAGAGGGTCAATGAGCTCGTACAAGCGGTCACTCAGGCGCCATCCGGAAAAGATGTTCTAGTCAGAGAAGCGATTAAGCCCCCGCCCGTCCAAGCCCGAATTCAGGAAGACAAAGAGAATCGCAGTCTTGATGAAGAAAGCTGGAGTCATGTTAGCGCTGAAACTGATCCCTCTGGGGGCCTCGGACTCAGTGTCCCTGTGAACGTGGATCTGAACTTGGACCGCGACATGGGTAGAGACGTTTTGAATATCAGTTCCAACGCCAACACCGCGGCGAGTGCCATGACCGTGACCATGTCTCCGACGAGGGCGAGGAAGGAAAAAGAGAAGAAGGCGAGACGTAAGTGGTTGAGTATTTTCGTCGTTGGTAACTGATGACTGAAATTGAATATAGCGCCTCCACTTGAGCTCCCGTCTCTGAACGGGAAGAGAGTGACAACGCTTGGAATGCTGGGGTCTCCAATCACTTTGTCGTCGCCTTTTCATCCACCGCCACCCAGTAGCGCAAACAGGATTTTGGCTTCTCCTGTCGTGGGCGAGTTCAAAGGTTGGTTCTCCAATCTGTTTAACTGGAAACACTCAAATGGGCATGGTGGCGTTCTCTACTCGAGCGATGAAATACACCATACAAGGTCAAACGTTGCTAGAATCCTTGACGGTCTTGGTATTACCTTGGCGACTTCCTCTGGAGGGATGGGTTACTCTGATCTGGCCGAAATTCTTTTCTGTCGTCTCGAGCAGCCAAGGACGGATCCTGCTACTGGCATTTCTCTGAAGAATGTTCGTTTCAGAGTTGAGTTCCGAGCCCAACCCCCCGCAGGCAGCTTGAACGACCCGCAGACAATCTTGTCACCGACAATCGAGGAGAACAGTCAATACCTTGTGTCATCTCCCAACAGCTCACATCACTTCAGTCAGCTCGTCACGCCCACCTTGGGAAATGCCTCTCGCTCGCGGGCGAGTATTCTGCTGGGTCGAGGGTCGTCTCATGCTAGTGGCACGCCGTTAAGCAGCCCAATACCTGGGCCAATGCCTCTGCAGGCGAAATGGGATTTACCACCCGGATGTGCGTGTGTTATTGTACTTGTGCATGAAAAGGGGTCCATGTCAACTTTTAGAGCTGTGTGGAGGAGGTTGAAGGATGAGTATGGGAGTACGACTGCCACGTATCCGTGTTTCAGTCCTGCTATGCCTCCTACACCATATACCGAGAATTATCGAATGCCTGTGTAAAACACGAAATGTATTTAATAGGATAGCGAGGGGATCAAGTCCATTTTTCGGAGTTAGTAACACTGCCTGACGGTGACAGATATCTGTAACGACTGCTGACTTACGGTCTTATAATACACTATCATACATTCATACCTAACGTCCGATTTTATTAGCCGTTTGGAGAGTAAGCATGAATTGAACGTTGAACATAAAGCTTGCATCCTCCGTGGCGTCCTGGATTAAGCGTCGGCCCGGGATGCCGATACTCAAATTTCCCTAAAGCAGGTGTTTGTTTCACAAGACCTTGACATACCCAGGTCCAAATCGGGTTGTCGAAAAAGCATGCATTTTCAGAACGACGTTCATACATCAGTAGCACCCTCTAAACTTGAGCGATAACATGAAAAAGGTGTGTCGTACGTCAGTCGCCTAATAGTTGATGGTTGGTGGGTAACTGGTGATGTCGTGGGCTGTGTTCACGGATAGAGCCAGCGCTCCGAAAACTTCACCTCAATGAGCTGGATATTTAGGAATGGTCCCATTGTTATTCGAGCCGTTAAGGCCATACATTTGATTAATACTTAGTGGACAAGCTCTGTCTAATAATCTCTCTCGTCCAAGGTGAAAAATACCATCGCAGCGACTTGGGCAGTCCGCTTTGACCAACTTATTTGGGCGCTTCGTATAAGTGATAAGCGCCGCCGTGCGGCCTAAATATGGTGCCTTTACTGACTAAGGATGCTTCAAAACCTTCTGAAATTTTTTTACGCATGATTGTAATTGATCACGAGTGTCGAAGATGTATGAATCATCCCATTATTCGTGCATCATCTCATACTGATAAAAATGCACAAATGTTGCTAATTTTATGCCAGTACGGAAGGCTTACCTTTACTTACCTTTTTTTCACTAGTTCCGCTTTCAATAGAGACTACGGAATACAATCTAATTTATCCTCATCTAGGGTAAGAACCACTGGTGGCTCCAGAATCTGCCCGATTCAGTGGAGTCCACACCCCAGCTATCTATCAATCAGCGGTTGACAGAAGCCGGGGGCTCATGGCCGATCTACATTCACTTGAATGACTCCACCCCTATCAAATTACCCATTTGAATCAGAGCCAACGGCATATTTATGGTACGAACACCGCAATTTTTTTTGACAAGTGGTCACCTAATTGTCACAACATTCCATATTCTGGAAATCTCTTTCCGAAGCACCTGTACCTTGTGGCGACGTGCTCTCGTGCTCTTGACTGTTGAATAGAGCATCCGTACATCACCTCGGATTGACGACTGAAGACAGGGCTGGCCTGTATTGCTTGAGTAGACGAGGCATGGCCGCAGAGAGATTCTACTTATGGGCCGCAAGGTAACGATCAGAAGGAGGGAATTCTAGGACAAACAAAGTCGCCGAGTTGTTGGTAATGCTGGGAATTGTTCCCATGCCATGTGAAGTTTTTCCACCAAATTATACCAGTTGAATGGAGTAAGAATCATTTCATCACACTAGCTCCGGATCCGGCGTGTGCAATTGCGTCTAGTTTGGACGAGTGATCGGAGGAGTTCATCACAGAACGGGGAGCTGATGAAATATGCAAGAACTCGATGGAATGGGTGGTAGGTATGAAGTATACGAAGACGCTGTTTTTTTGCATAGTCTGAGTCATCTAAAGGCCATGAAGCGCATGGTGGGAAAAATAAGGAAACTGCGTTCAAGTAGCGACAACGAGGCCGGAGTCATCCTACCTGCGATTGTTGGAATTTGCAATGAGTGATGATACAACATACTGTACTGGTCACTGTCATTACATTGAAAATGCCTAGCTGGGAGTATGCAGTTAGTGCATCGTGTTTCTTCGCGAACATACGATTCTCCTGTAGTGTTACAAACGAGACTGCTGTAAAGTCAGTACTATGCAAAATTCCCAATACAAATTGGGAAGAATCAGACAAGGAACATAGCACTTGTACTCAAAGCTGTCCTTGTAGTATTGAGCTTTGTAATGGATTGTCTTTTCCTTCCTCTCAATATTTTTAATCGTACTAAAGCTTTTTTTCCTTCAGAAGTCAGAAGTGTTCTCATTTATTTATTTCAGATTTTCTTATTGAATTTTCCACCAATGAAATAGTGACGAATATGCATATAGAATTCGTTAACACAGCGCGGATATGTTTGAGCTCTCAAGCGCTAGTCGGTTAAATTTCCCTATGGCCACATTTTTATTGCCTTTGAGTCAACGGGACAGTGCCTTAAGGAGAAGAAGTCAAGGTTGCATCAGGTGAACCGGCGCTTTTTGAATCAGCTCGGGTGGTTTAGCTCATTGTCCTCGAAAAAAATGGTGTATCAACATAACCTTATATTCTCCTATGGCCCTACGGCCATCGATAGTCACACTCTTCATTGTTATCTGATTTCACAGCAAGCAAGGAAACCATTGTCGCCTAAGATGATCAGGTCGGCAATACTCCCGTCGTTTTCATTACGTCTAATTGGTGCCATATACGTTATTCTGACGAACGACTGCTGGATCCTTATGATTAGAACAACAGAAGCGATATTCACATCGAATGAAAATCTTGAAGTGGTTGAAACCACAGTTGTTTTAGAAAAGGAAATTTATAGGCCGCAATCTCAGCGAGCCTTGCAATAGCACGGTTTGATGACTGATGAAGACGGAACATGATGGATATCTGTAGATACACATCGAATTGAACAAAAAATTTCCGTCTATTGGCTGATGGTATCAGCACGACACAATTCACACAGGGAATCATGGTAGTTACAAAAATATCGTTCCAGACGAAATTTAATTCAGAAGTGTTGCCTATCGGGGGGTACGGCAGAGGTTCTGAGTCCTAAATGGTAAATTCCGGACCCGTGTTACCTGATCATCTCGAAGTTGCTTTGTGCGATACTTATCGCATGCTTCCCAGGTATTCAAGTGAACACCCTCGGCGACTCACTCCGCTACAAAGTGATCAGTCTAAACCCGGTAGTTGTTTGTGTGAGGCCTATCTCTGCTAGGATTTGCGGTTGTTCTCCGCGGAAGACCGCAAGGAGCGGAAAAGCACCGGGAACAAGGAGAAGGACGACTGGGAAAACTCGCTGTCAGACAGCTGACTCGCTATTCTAAATTAAAAATTAGGTGTGAGAGTCAAGAGCGCTCAGGCCGCAATGGAGCTAGACTCCCGGACACCTTCACGCTATTGTATGGGACCCTCGGGGCGGGCGGCCGTCAGCGGGAATGTCAATGACTCGGCGGACAATGGTACGGGCGCAGCAATAGTAACAATTAGAATGAGGTCGTGTAATACTAGTATTGTCCAATCGAGTCAACAAAGTAAGGCCTGGGAACAATGGAGAGGAGAAAGGGCTTTCAGAAGCTGGGTTGGCGAAAAAATGGAACTTCAGGATGCCTTTCACAGAATGGAACCCGTATGGAGATAGATTTATCCTGATTTATCTTTTTCATCAGGAAAAGCAGAGAAGGTTCCTGGTAATGCACGTGCTTGAGTGTGCTGTTTGTTGATGCTTCATCTGCCGTAAAGTACAACAAGCACAATTATTGCTCCCAAACCACGACTTGCTCCATTGCCGCTCTTCCCTCCACTTCCACTCTTTTTCTCCATGACCATTACTTTTCCCCGCCATAATATGCTTCATAATCATAAAAAGCATATTCGGCGAAGTGCCACAACTGTTATGGCCGGCGACTTTGATCCCTTACCGCTAGGGATGTCCTGACGAGTTTGCTGAATGGCATTGGACCATATAAAGAAGTGAGAAGGAGAAGGATCCTGAGGCTAAAAAGAAGAGAAAGGACGAGAAGAGGGAGAAGAGGAAGGCGAAGGCAGCAGCGCGATTGCTACAGCAGGAGCTTGCGAGCGACGCGGGACGACACGCGACGGCATACAGCAACGTTGCCAGCTCCAGCTCTCTTCCGCAGATTTCAATCAGTACTCCAAGCCATTTCTGGCGCGCAGGGTCCTCCAAGCAACACACGGAACGACCTACCATTCATATTCCGGCGCAGCAACGTTCCGTTTCCGTGACTCCTTCGCCGACCACTTCCACGCACCACCTTCCCTCAACCCCAGGCTCGACGCCTGGGCCTTCTATATCATCGAGCACGTCACGAACTTCTTCCAAGAGGCCAAGGACACCAGACGACGATGAAGTTCTGAAACACGAGCCCGATTCTATGCCACCGCCACCGCGTCCTCGCAAGAAAAGAGCTGCAGCTAAGAAGGGTTGGAAGGGTTGGGTGGAGGGCTCTCCTCCGCCTTCGGACAAGCTTATCAACTTGGATGCTGTTCCTCTTCTCCGGGAACGACGTACACG
Source organism: Gymnopilus junonius (assembly GCA_015501075.1). NCBI lineage: Eukaryota > Fungi > Basidiomycota > Agaricomycetes > Agaricales > Galerinaceae > Gymnopilus > Gymnopilus junonius. The sequence continues at coordinate 49,085 of JADNYJ010000122.1, read as the reverse complement.
AAGCGGAAAAAATTTTGACGCCATCAGCATAGGCAAAGATGGCTGGGTGTGAATGTGAGCAACATAGCGGGCCACTCAACGGTGCAATTTTACTGATACTCTGGAAAAGAGTTCTCACTACCCTCAAGAGACTAACTGCCCATGTTTTGCAAGATTCCTCTACTTCTATCGTCGTCGTCGTGGCTTGCATCTCGGACGGAGCATATTCCCAGATATATCCTCACATGTCATCGCCATGCTGGCTGGTATATTACGAATTCATTTCAGACTGGACGTCTTTCCAAAGGATGTGTTTCTGCTTTGCTTTTGGTTTCGTATCGCTTTCTTTTCAGTACCGTCCATGGTTTGTTTCCTTGGGTGAATCAATTGGCGTTGGCATCTTTTCATTTCATTATGCTTGGTTTGCTAGGCTTATAGGTAGAAATTGTTTGTTGTTAGTAGTATTCATTTCGAAGCTCGATGCAGTACTTGATTGTTATCCTTCAGAAAAAGTAGGATCACGATGACGGGTGCTTATCTTCCTATTTAGTCCGGGCAAAGCGCGACGACAACTTAACAAGGTTACATATCCTTATCTGTTATCTTTCCAGTTGTGCTCTGAAAGCAATGGAATTGCACTTCATGTACGTATGCATGATATCATGAAACCTACAGTGCTTGGGCAAATTTAAGAGCCGTTCCTCCTCTATCACCCCTTACGCCACGATCGGCCTGTGATCGACAGAAATTTTATGTAAATGTTCGGCAGAAGTCGGCAAGCTCTAACATCGAACAAACAAACAACAGTTTCCTGTTCGAGACTTTGAGTTCCAGCAACATTGACCTCGACCTACATACCCATTTCTCTCAGCGACCCCCATAGGGACTGTGGGTATATCGTCTCAGGGCCCGGTACCCTTGGAATCTTTGCCTCTCTTTCCCCCTTCCATTCTCACCCATAAGCCCGAGATTCTGGTTCGACATCACGGCACCTCAAGCCAATCAGCGTTTCATCGGACTTACAAGCAGCCTGAGGAGATTACTGGACGCGACTTTTGCCTTCGTGGCGTTTGACATAAAGACTTTGATTAAAACTGCTTATTTTACATTGCTTGCTGCAGGCAGAAGCAGTCATCTACTCGAGCTTAGGCCATTACACCATCTTGTAGAATGGTTTTAGCCCAGCTGCCAGCGCTTCCCCCTCCTGCATCATGGTTTCCAGGACACATGATGAAGTTCACGAGGATGTTGCCTGCCCTGTTGAAGAGGACCAACGTTGTTCTTGAAATCAGAGACTCGCGACTTCCGTTGACGAGTATAAACCGAACTTTGGAAGGTGTGTCGACTTGGTTCTCTGCGTGATTATCGGAAAAGGCTTTTGCCTTGGAAAGAATATAGGGAGCTTTCACCTACTTCTTCTTGTACTTGCAATTGGCAATCAAAAGTTGGTTCCTTCTCCAGTACTTCGCCTGGCCTCGCTGCCACGCCTCGCGCCCTTGCCTTTCATCTTGACTGTCGGCTATCAATGCTTAATTCTTGCCGCTTACATGCGTAGGTGCACTGAACAAATGGAGGCTAGAACGTGGATGGGATCCGAACAACCCCGGGCGTCGCTTTCTTGCCGTTGAAGCCTGTGAGCATATCGTTGTACTGAACAAGCGCGACCTGGTCCCTGAATGGGGTTTGGAGGTAAATATTTATCATTTGGCTCAAATTAAGCTAAAGAACGTGCCTTTCCAGCCTTTTCGAAAGGCAATGGCAAAGAAGTATCCGCATCAGCAGCTTTTCTTTGCCTCTTGGCAGAGGCCGCGAGATATTCGCGATCTAAGTGAGATCCTCGTAAGTATGTCACCTACCTCTTAATTTAGCATGTCGATCTGTTTTTCCCCTGCGCGCTAACACGTTGTTTTTTACAGACATCGCAAAGGAATACCCCCATGCCATGGAACTGAACGTCCTGGTAATTGGAATGCCGAACGTTGGAAAGTCAACATTATTGAATGCTCTCCGGAATATGGGTATCAAAGGCCGTGTGTGCCCGTCTACCATGATTTTCTATTTTTTCACCGTTGTTAATTTTTGATTTTGGCAGGAACGCCAAAGGCATTGCAAACCTCAGCAAATCCGGGGATGACGCGCGCTCTTTCCACGAGGCTCAAGCTATCTCTAGATCCTTTAGTCTATGCATATGACTCACCCGGGGTAATGCTACCCTTCCTTGGACGTGGTGCGGAAGGCGCCGAAAGGGGTGTTAAACTTGCACTTATTGGTAGGTAATACCCTAGCTGTGGGACAAATCAGTAAGACTAATAAGAACCTTTTCATTCGCCCTAAAAGCGGGCATCAAAGAAGGGCTTTATGATACGGAAGCTTTGGCTGCGTATCTTCTGTACAGACTCAACGCCCTCAATCCCATATGTAAGTTCCCTCTCCACGCGCTCTCCACGCGTGCATAGATATTCGCCTTTTTTTTTGTTCGTCCATGACTGCTGGCCCGGCTTTGTAACTTGGATATGATGACTGATGTTTTATGTTTTCACCAGCCCCAGCTTACTTAGAGCTCCTCCCCCCGGATCGTCTCCAACATCTGATTTGGAGAACTTCTTGACGCTACTTGCTAGGCGGATGGGTATGATAAGACGTGGCGCTGAAGTGGATCTTGCCCGAGCCGCCGACTACTTCGTAAGATGGTGGCGCGGGGAGGGCGGTCTCTCGTCGGCGGCCTCGTCATTCCATATAGAACCTAGGGTATCAACGGACCAGCGTCAACAAATCACGCAAACTCAAGCTTGGGGTTTTGACTTCCAGTGGGAAATATCTCCTGAAATAAACCCCAAGATAATGACCCATCATTATTCATTCAAGAAAAAATGGAGCGTTGTATCGATGAATACGTCGCTGAGATGGAGCGAGCCGATACGGACGAAGCCAATGTTAGTGAGACGCAGATAAAGAAAAAGGCGGTGCAGGAGGAAAAGGAAAGACGACGGCAGAAGTATTCTAAAAGATAGCATTTCTATTCCTTGGGAATATGATGTGCCGCCTTCCTGACAACATATTACATTCTCTCTTAATAAGAATTACTAATGACACAAGTACGGTGCGCTAGCTGTATCAGCCAGAAATAATGCTGAATACAATTTGACGTCCTGGTTCTCCGGCCGGGGCATGGCTTCCCCCACCGTCATCCGGCCATATGATAGAGTACCTTATGTTTTGTTGCTTGTCCACGTTGTTGATTTTCATGTTATAAATTGAGTCCTTTGGATTTCTACTCAATTACTAAGAGATCTTCCCTTCTGGAGGCTCAAGTTATTGATAAACCCTCACACAATACAACCTTTCAAGCCCCAGAGGACATACCTGTACCTTCAGCATCGGAATGGGTATTACATAAATCGAAGGCCTTGGCAAAGTGACCTTCATCCGACAGTAAATTGACTTTAGCACGACTTCTAAATTCTTTAATGGTCACGTACCTGGTACTGTATGTGGGAAAAATAATGGATGGAAGTTCAGCAAGGAAATAAGGCAAAAATGTGGAAAAGGAGGGAGATATCAGCCAGCAATATTTGTATTTGCTCTTGACAATTATTTCAATAGACACCATGACCATGAGTCAACCATGAGTAAGAGGTTGAACATTGATTAGAATACCGGAGCCACATTTCGAGTTGATTTTAATTCATAAGGTCTCATTTTTTAAAATAGCACAGAAAATTTGTTAGAATAGCACTATTGCACGGTCTGATAGATACTGCGGGAGATTCTATCTAGTTTATAATATACATGGTATATGTTACAGGATGATTTACTTATGAAAAAAAGAAAAAAAACGGAAGGAGAGTTGCCTTACTGGGTACCAGGACGTAAGGAACAGTCGGATAAACCCCTGAAGCGTGCCCGAGAAGCTTCCCGGAACGGGTGTCAATATTTTGCTTCTTAATTCCTGGCTGATACAGCTAGCGCACCGTACACAAGTCGAGCCTTGCATTTCCATCCAATCTAACGGCTTGGGCAAGAAAGTGCCATCGAGTGGCGTTTCAAATTAAAATCATTCACACCGGGCATCAAGGTGTCATTGAAGTCAGCAAGTAGTGAAAAGTGTAAAATTACAGGAAGTACTAAGTCATACTAAATTACAGATATTGAATGTCGGAAGCGGATGCTGATGATGACATCTCTAGAAGTCAAGATAATCGCGGGTCTCTTCCCCATCCAGCACCACCTCCAGTCGTTCCATACGGGTCCTCTCCAGCAGCAACCGCAGCGCCACCCGTCGTTCCTTCAACATCTTTGTACGAGAATTCTCGCTTGAACTTGGTCTCAAGAGAGGACATTGTACCAATGAGTTTCTTACAAGCCTGTTCTAGAACGGCTTGGGGCGTTACTGTACCGTCTGTTTGGACCTTGATGAGGAAGTAGGGGTGGAGGGGGTGCGGCACCTTGTATCCGGCAAATAGGATTTGAGGCATGGCGAGCAGCTGGCTGTATCATTAAAGCAAAAGCATGGTACGCGTCATCAATATCACTAGCTAATGGAGGCAAATGCGCAAGAAGGGCGTACGCGCGCAGCATGTTCCCCCAGGGTATGGTCTTGCTTGAGAATCTTTATCGTAGCCGCGTTGGGAATTTTGGTGTCTTCAATTACTTCAACCCTGGTTCGCGGATGAGGACTCGAATCTTTTTGGGTGTATGGCTAACGAACGTACAGCTTTTCGTCCTCCTCAAGGACGTAACTCTCGTGACGACCAGGTGCGTTCATATTGAAAAGAATTCAAGAGAATTGTATGTTCTGTTAGGCAAGCGTAAATACAGTATTGGAGTAGTTATAAGTTGCGCTTCTTCACAATGCAAAGCGACGGCAGAAACCAATATGCTCGTGAGTGTGATGAGGGCGTACGCGTCCGGATGACGCTAAACAGTCGATGGGGTAAGCAATGATGACCTTAACACAAGGATCTACAAAGAACTAGCTAAGAGAAAGAGGATCAGTTCGAGTTCGTTCGAAAGTTAAAATCCAAAAAATGGAACACGAAAATCAGCAAGGAGTTGCGATCATGAAAATTTCACCGACAATAAATAATATAACCATCATATGTAGATCTTAGAAAGAGCGGAAAGGGAGACTTACAATACAATGGCCTTCCTTGTTGTGAGGGATGAGCGACGTTGACGGGGTATCAGTGCAAGGTGCAACAAGAGAGGGAGAGGGTGTATTTGTATTTGGCTCTATTTGTGTTGTGGCGATCAATCGAGAGCCGATTTCGTCTAGCCGTCGCTGAAAGGGCTACACCAACACCGTCAACCTTCCTCAAGGTCAGTAAACCATGCCGAATCCCTGCCAATACGCCTTGTTATCGCATCCAGGAGATCCAGAGCTGCTCAATCCATGTTTTGTGGAGAAAATTGATGGAGATTTGGGGTGGATGGGTTGGGAGGGTTCTGGATGTGGATGTTGGAGGCGTTGGCGTATTGGGGCTTAGTCTCTTTGGGTTCTGAATGGGATGCTGATCGAATTACTGGTTAACAGAAAACAATGCCCACCCGGTTCTCGAATACGCGCAAGCACCGCGGCCACGTATCGGCCGGTCATGGACGTGTGGGCAAGCACCGCAAGCATCCTGGAGGTCGCGGTCTCGCTGGTGGTCAGCATCACCACCGGTGCGTGCTCCATTTGCGCTTAATTACTCGAATTTCACTAACACCACCCTCTCTTTTGTTTTCTAGTACCAACTTCGATAAATACCATCCAGGTTACTTCGGTAAGGTTGGTATGAGATACTTCCACCTCACCCGCAACCAATACTGGCGCCCCATCATCAACGTCGACAAGCTGTGGAGTCTCGTACCTGAGGAGCAAAAGAAGGGATTGACTGAGAACTCGGAGGTTGTTCCTGTCATTGACACGCTAAGATATGGTTTCGGAAAGGTGTTGGGTAACGGAAAGTACGTATCTATGTCAGTTTGTTCTATCAAGTGCTTTTTCTCACTCCTGGATTTCATTATAGGCTACCAAGACTGCCTTTCATCGTAAAAGCTCGCTTTGTTTCAGCGAAGGCTGAGTACGTTTTTTGGATTCTGGAATGACGTTGGTATAATTTGCTGACGATATTCAATCACATAGGGCCAAGATCAAGGAGGCTGGTGGTGTTGTGCAACTAATCGCTTAGGCTTTCTACATGCACTTTCATATCCCGTATATCTTTTTCTTCCATTTTGCTATGACCCATGAAATAAGCACCATGCCCCTTGCCCCTCCTTGCTGCTTAATATGGTGATCGACCTCTCAATCAGTTCTCAGACTTGAAAGGCTGTTGTATGAGCAGGCGATCTGCCCAAATTTCAGATCAAACTTGACAGGATTCCACTTGTATTTGATGAAAACTATCTTGTTCCTATGTCCTGTTAGTTATCGCATTGTCGAGATCATTCACGACGAATGTGTCCATGCGAGTGCTCCATGCTTCAGCCCTCGCTTCCAGGGCCGCTCGGGCATGTGTCTTCGCAATGTAGTTCCGCCGGAAAGGAAGAAGCGTGTGCCTCTTATTTTGTTCGCGGGGGTGGTTGAAATATAGGATTTTGTATTCCCGCACGCTACTATTTCTTTCTCCACTTAATATGGCAGACGCAGGATTTCTTACCGACGGATGCATTGCCGTGTATCAAATATACATTCTTCGGATGTGAATTCTATCCCGACCGGGATGGTCAAGTGCCAGTAAATATCGCCGTCAGGACAAAATTAGCTCTGCTAAGGTGTCATATTTTGCGGCGCTCTTGCTCGTGCTGATAATCTTACTGATGCTGACCACGAAAGTTATGCGGAGGCGCAAGGACAGCCATTCCTGACTAATTTGCGAGCAGAGGTGAGTATTGTGTGATGCCAAAAATAGGTCCGCAGTTGCCGAGGAGATTGTGATGCCTAATTAGGGAGGCTGTAATGGGACCCGCCTCGGCACAAGTGTGCTGTCTCATCGTCACTCCCACACCATCTTTCCCTCTCCCTCCATTGAGCAATGAGCATTGCCACTTGGTGTAAGCTTTTCCTCCCTTTTTACCCCCTCTCTTCGCTTCTTACATCTTCTCTTGCAGATACACACCAGTACCATAGTTGGAACCGCACCCGTCGTCTCGCTCAGACTCCATTTCTCGCTCGGACTGGTACTAATACCTCCCAAGCAGCAGTGGCTATGGCTCAACAACTTCAGAACGGTCAGATTGTTGACCCCACGAATCCTTCTGGAAAGGATAAGAAGTCGTCCGAACCATTGTTTGGTCCTAGCATAGGTCCAGTTAGCAATGGACCCTCTTGGACCCTCTCTAGTGAGAAGAAGGTCGTCACAGACGAACTTACCCCTGATATCGTCAGTGGATGGATTGAGAAGAGCAAGGAGGTGAGATAATATCCAATTGTTGTGGTAATTAAAATTTCTGGAGGCTGCTGTATTCGTTCGATGGCTGGCTCTGCATTTTGTGCACATGATAATGACGCTCTACTCAAGATGTAGCATTGATTTTTTAGTGCTGCTCATGAGATGGGTACCAGTCAACTAGTTTCTTTTTGTCCCCGTAGTTTCATCTATGACGTCTTAAACAATCCCGGTCCTAACTAATCATCTTGTCTCAGCCATCTCAACCCACGACTACTTTGCAAGCCCTCGTTAATCTCAAACGCCCCACGCTCCGCCTCTCACCTCTATCTTCAGTCCAAGATGATCCCTCGATGCCTAATGGCAGCGATCTACACCATCACGGCCTTGAATTCGAATATGACTGCGATGCTCCAAAGTGTGGTATCTACGTCCATGTACATCTCCCCAAGACGCACCCAGATGCTCCCTCGACTTCTTCTCACCACTCTCTAGCAAAACTTCTGGTGTTTGAGACTGTCGTTGATGGTGGCTTTGGCAACCGTCTTAAACTTGAAGAAGGCGCCATGCTTGAGCTTGGTCGTTTCGAACACACGAATGCTGCTTCTAATGGAGCTGAATCACCTCAGAATGCCCTGAGCACCGAACCTTCGACTTCTGGAGATCTTTCTGCAAGCCAGACCCCTTCAGATGGACCAAACGGCCAGACAGGACGACACAATCGTCGTCGTTTCACCCATTTCCATTTCCGCAAGCGATCTCACAATCGCAGTATCTCCGGACCAGCACTGGCGGTCGTCGATGCTGAGCCTCATACAGCTCAAGAAGGACCTGGCAAAACCAAAGACGGCAAGGAAGAGCTCGAGGAGGGCGTTAAAGTGACCATTCGACTTGCGGCCCTTGATGAACAGGGAACGGAGCTGGCTTCTCCTAATGAGCAGATTACCTATTTGCATATCGTGAGATTCGGCCAGAAAGCGGAGGCTGCGGAGGGTGAGGATTCTGGCGAGGATACGAGGCCTTGGGTTGTCAAGGTTGTGAAGCGAGAGGCTACTGTAAGTGGGATTTTGTCTGAAAGTGCCTTTCGCGGGATTAAGATATATTTCTTGTGTAGATCGGGCCTCACACTTTCCATCTCCACGAAATCTTTGGTCTCACATCCACCTCCACCCATCAGGCTCCTCCTACCGCTCCTCCTCCTGTCCCGACCGTACACACGTACCCACCTGACGAAAAGTCACAAGTAGAAACAGCAGCAATTTCGGTAGTAGCGGAAGACGAGAGCCCTCAATCCGAGTGTCTTCTGTGCTTGTCTTCGCCTAGGGAAGTGGTGCTGCTGCCATGTAGACATTTGGTGGCGTGTAAGGACTGTGCGTTGAACATGGTCGAGTTTGGCGCGGGCGGGAATATTACGCAGGCTGTTGAACCTGCTACTGGTGATGAAGGTACTGCGAATGGCGGTGCCACGGGAGGACAGACAGGAGGTAACGCTGCAGCTGTTCCTGCCACTCCTATTGCCAATCAGAGGAGGAAGAGGAAGGCGAAGGGGTGGTTCTGCCCTGTTTGTCGTCAACGTGAGTTGCCTTTGCTCCATTATGTTTCAACTCCCGGTCGATAATAATCATTTGAATTCGCAGCCTACACCTCTATGCTACGACTTACGACTATCCCTCCTTCTATGCCTGAGAGCAAGGAAGGCGAAAATTCGGGCACGGAGGACGAGGGCATGCCTCCTCTGAACGAGACTACAGTCAACTCTAACAACACCAACAATGCCTCTGCTACTACTGAAGTGAGAAGTGGAGGGTTGCTCGGAGGTGCGCTTCGGCCTGGGTTCTTGAGGGGGTTGAGTTTATCCAGGAACCAGCCTGTTGTCACAGATGTCGAGAATCAGATTCAGACTGCGGCTTGAAAGAGTCTGGTCTGATTGTGTCTCTCCTTCCACCCTGATGGATGCCAAGGGCCTCTCCATCCTGCTTTTACTTTTTTTTCCTTTTCTTTTTTTCTGAGCCCTTTCTGGAGGATATGCTGTATCATGGAAATATGTTGTATTGTGTATTTAATCTCTCCTTTTTGGTTGCTGGATTTGTACCTTTTTCTTCTCTTTCTCTTTTTTCCCCCTTGGCAATTTCAACTTGCAGTTCCCCAACTCCTTATCCTTCCTCCTTCTCCCTCCTCTTTTTGTCCCTTGTTGAGTTCACTTATTAACATTTTTCGTCTGATTATTACCCCTTTGTAAACTCAGTGGATTCCGGATATACACCTTTCTCGATTATTCTCCTTGCTTCGCGTTGTCTCTTTGTATGATTGCTTGTAAAATCTTGTTCTTGTACATACTACAACGTTCACGTCAATCTTACTCTTACTCTTGAGTAACTGCTGAGATCGTTGACAAACATGCTTACTAATTCTGCTGCCTGAGAGTTCGGGGTAGAATTTAGCACTCGGTCACATTGCTTACGCCGAACACGCGACCATGCCCGAAGCGCTCGCCCACGACACCATGGCTTTGATTTCATTCCGAGAAAAACATTTACTCTTGATAAATAGGATCCTTTTTCCGTTTTGCGTAGCATACTCTGACTTCAAACCTTTCTCTTCGCCCCTAAATCACAGCGCGCCGGCTCACAGCAATTGGCGGTACATGGCGCGTTGATCACGTGATTTAAATCAGGATGTCTCTAGCACATTCCCGATTGCTTTGACACCCGAATCGCCTTGGCTTATTAACGTTCACCATCTTTCCCTTACTCTTCCCACCATCTCTTGAACCTACAATTCTCTCTGAAGGTTGTTTAGCTCCCTGAGGCCAGAAATGTCAGATGCTGGACGTGGTATACCGCTCCTCAGCGGTCCGCCGCCACCTACAGACTCGAGCCATGCGGAGATCGCATGCAGGAAGTGTGGCAAGGAGTTTAATATGATTTTTGCGAGAGCGAGAAAGTGTAACCACTGTGGTGCGTATTTTAGCTGAATGTGTGGATCTAAGGAATTTGTTGAATAGAATAATGTGCGTTCGTTACTAGGTTATTCCTATTGCCAGAGCTGCTCGGACTATCAGGCTCTGATGCCCCGGTCAGGCGCTGAGATGGGTTATGATCCCATGAACGTGTGTGCGTTCTGTATTGAACATTTGACAAGTACGGATATTGTCTTTCCGCCTTTTGAGAGCTCGAATTTGGCACTTACATATTTCTTTTACTGCGCCACAGTCACTGCTGCTGGAAGACAGCAATTGAAACAAATGTCACTGGGCAAATTAAAGAAATATATTTCGGCATATAATATCAAGGCAGGGAGAGTGGTGGAGAAGGATGATTTGATCGACGCTATTCTCAATGCTAGGGTGAGTGATGCTGAAGCTCTGGGCTGGGAGGTCAATGCCTTCTGACAACGTCTAATTTTTGATCAGGGTCAGAATGGGTGTCTTCTTGCCGCTAACGAGGTAAGTTTGCCTGAATCATTCGGTAGAGTCGGCAATTGATTTATATTTTCCAATAGACCTATTACAGAAAGTATTCTGTACCCAACAAAACACCCTCTAGTCGTCCTAGAGGACTCTTCTCGCGACAGCCGGGTCCGAGTGCGAATCCACCGCCTAACCCACCAAGACCAGGTCCTATGCCTGAATTTCTACGTCCTGATCTAGCACCAGATAATCCACCCCCACCGCCACCTCATGCTCCTAGGCCGCAATATGGTCCTCCACCACAGCAGCAACAGTATAACCCACCGCCTCAAACACCGCCACGACCGCACTCTGCCTATCCTAATGCTCCACCGCATAATTATTACCAACAATACCATACGCCACAGCCGCCGAGACCGCAGCAGGGCGGTACTTACAATCAAGGTTATCCAGGGCAAAGTGGACATGGCTACCAGGCGCCTCTAAGAGGGCAGGCACAAGCACCACCACCTCCACAATATTCTCGTCCTCAAACTCAACCTACTCAACCTCAATATAATCATGCCCCTCGACCTCCTCCTAGACCTGCAACGCAACGGCCTGCTCAGCAATCACAGCCACCACAGCCACCACCTCGACCACGAACGGTGTCTACTACACCGCCTCCTACCCTTGACCAGCTCCTGACAATGGCGCCCGAGGCGATTGGGTCATTGAGCATCAGCGTGCTGAAAGATATATTATTCAAGAATCACGTCAATTCTGGTCAGATCTTGGAGAAGAGTGATCTGGTTAAGAAGGTCCTGACGTTGGTGGAGACTGAGAAAGTTGATAGGGAGCGTCATAGGCAAGCAGAGGAGAGGGAGGAGATGGAGAGACTGCAAAGGGAGGCGGAGAGGCGGCAGGAGTTGGAGAGGCAAAGAGCTGCTGCTGCTGCTGCAACAGAAGCTTCAGCGAATCAAGAACAGCAACAGCAGGACGGAAGTGACACTGAGGCTGCGACATCCTCTGATCAGCACCCTAGCCAGGGTGGAACAGCTACTTCTCTAGAAAGTCCTAACGATTTGTCCGAGCCACATCCACCTCCAACTTCGTCGTCACCCAAACCCGCTCCTGCACCGGCGCCAGCACCTATTCCCCCTCAAGTATATGGCTCAGCATCATCGCTCGAGCGCACGGGTCTTTGTGTCATCTGTCAAGATGAAGAAGCCAATATTGCTATAGTCGATTGCGGGTCAGTTCATCCTGATTTACATCCTTGGTTTCCTTCACTTCTTAACCTATTACTTCTCTCTCCCTCTAGGCATATGGCTATGTGCAGAAGTTGTGCTGATTTGGTTATGGCGAGCTCAAGGGAATGTCCCCTCTGTCGCACGAGGATTGTCACGGAAGCGAGGCTCCTTCGAATATACAGGACTTGAAAAAGTCTCCAGGCTCAAACTTGTCTAGACTTTTGCTCCGTTGCTTTGCTGTTACCTGGCTATCCATCACAATCGTTGACTACTTACTGGAATTATCTGTATCTTGCTTTCGATATCATCCACACCATCAGACACACTTCTCAGTCATTCCCTCTCCAGCATATCCCTCGCACTCATACCCAGTCCTCATCCCTGTTGCATTAAGCGATTCTATTGCGGTCATCATCTGCATATGCACACTGGATTTTCTTTCGGCATTTTCAGAGTTTTCTCTCTCTTTTTTTTGTACTAATTCTGTGTTTATCGTTGATACATTAATGCGGTGGAATCGAAATTGAATTGATAACTATGCATTCTGAGAGTGGTTAGACCGTGGTCTGCATCAGTGCATTTAAGGTATTGGGATCAAATTGCGGTAAACGCTAGCCTTAGTGGGAATCGTATAGCTTTTCCTTCTTCTACCATCCTCTACATGTTAATAAAGTGGGTTCGACTGGCCGTCAATATGTCAGAACTCCACCCGGTACTCGGAGGAAGAGGAGTTTATTATACTGACACGGTCCCCAAATGGAAACAGCCAGTTTACCGAAAACTGACACGACACTTTGTTGTACCTAGGTGGCTATCTATGTACTAAGTGTGTGCAGCTCCCGGAGCACAACGTAGGCAGGTCAGGGCTGGGAGTCAAGAAGTATATATATTCATACCCCCGGCCTGTTTAGGCAGGACCAGTAGTTAAAACCCTTTGGGAGCTGAATATGGTTCCCCGTCTTTCAGCTATAAATCCCCGCTGTCCAGGGTACCTATATACATGCCTCTTCTTCTTTCCCTACCACTATGCATGCATGCCACTGAGTGGCAGAGACATTACATCTGCTTTTTAGTCACTGTCATCCTTTTAAGAAGCATTGATTATTTTTAATAAGTCAGACGGTTTATGTTCACCATTGGCTCTGCATAAAACACTTCCAGGGCCTCATATATGTACTTTGCCATCTGTGCTGTAATTTTGTGTGGGTGCTTTTGAGATATGGTAGATTCTATGTACGAGCCTCCCAGGGTGTGTCAGAGAGTGGACAAAGTGTGACTCCAGGCTCAGCAGGAGGTCATCATCTCTGCTGGGACATTCAACACCCCCAGACTGCTCCTCTGATCAGCTGGGGTCCAATAGAAAATGATGCAGGCGGGGCATTTTATTCAAAGAAGCTGTGTATTGAAGCAGAGTATGGGAGATGACAAAGAGCGAAAGGTATGAACAACTTAACCAGTGCAGGAGTGAGCACATTCCAAAAATATAGTCCTCAAAATTAGAATTGATGTCTTTGCCTCTATTAGGAAACGACAAACGATGCCGCCTGATCGCCGGAGTGATAAGGGATTCTCTACTAATTCAAACTCAGTTATACCGGTCCCTCTATCGAGGAAACCCTCTGGGTTCTTGTTTCCTCTTTAGGAAGGGGCTGGTTACCGGTTACCGGTCTAGCTATCAAGTTCAAAATTCAAATCAAGTTCATGGTATGTATTATAATAAATCCACCGTCTATCAGACCCCATATCTGAGTGCGCCCACATGTAAATAAATCCGTAGATCAGAGGCCAAAAAAATTACAACTAGACAGTAAAACTTTGAGAGAGCGAGTAAATCCAGGACGGCAAATCCCCAGAAGATCAAAAAAAAGTCAGAAAGAAAACAAGACGTGAAAGTATCGTGCAAATCGAAAAAGCAGAAAAAAAAAGTTTGGGCCAATCCGCCAACACGGGGGTATACTTATGGCTCGCTGAACAAACACTCCTCCTTCCACCCTCAACTAAAGTCAAAGCAATCAAATCAAATCAGGCGGGTACCCCGTAACGTCCACCTTCCCACTCTCATTCATAACCGCATTCCTATCCGAAACCTTAACCCCTCTTTCCCTGCACCCCTTCTTCTCCCTTTCCGCCAACCCCAGGGAATCTTTCGGAATCCACACAATCCTCTGTGGACGAGACGCAGCAGGGTGAGCGAACCCATAGCTTTCCTCGTCTTCTTCCTTTGCGATGTCTTCCGAGTCTGTGGGTTTGTTATTGGGGGAGGATGATAAGAGGCTGGGATTCTCATTGTCGTTTGTGATGGATTCTTCCTGGATGGAAGGTTGGGCGGAGCGGGCTTCAGCGTCGGTCGTGGCTGAAGACGGTGGGTGAGCTTCGATGGTGGGTGCGGAGTATGTACGGTGCTGTAAGCTCAAAGGAAGAGCAGTTATAAGTGGGCCATAAGAGTTATCAATTATAAGATTGAAACCGGCCTGGGCATAGAAGGGTTAGCCCTCTCAAATTACACCATGAAACCAAATTCGACTCACAGTGAGAACAATGAGCACAATCATCAGTATTGCCTCGGGAAGAGCACTCGCTTTCTTATTCTGGTCCCTCGCAAGGAAGAATAAAGCGCATAGGCAAACTTGCTGGACATACATGCCCACAAACACATGTTGTAGTGCCTTGGGGTAGAAAAGGCCGCCGGTGTCTCTGGACGGAGGTTGTTGGTACACATACAAGAAGAGATACTTGTACAGCATGTAGAACATGAAGAAGGTCGCGCATGCAAAGCCATTGATGATAGGTGAGATGATAGAGTAACCAAGAGCTATTTCGTGGCGTTAGATTTCTGGACAAAACCAGAGGAAAATCCCAGCTCACTGATGACAACGAGAAGAGTAACACCAGGGAACGTGGTTCCCCACGCGACACTTCCCAGTCCATATTTGATACCGTAAACCGAGCGAGGCGTCGATCCAAGTAGGATGAGCTTCACATAGTAGATAATTAAAGGCACGATCTGCAGGAATCCGCCCGCAACACCAGAGAGACCTTGCAGGACGATATAAGTAAGGAAGAATGTCGATGCTTGTGGTAAATTCTGTGCCAAGGTCGTCGCAATGGAGGTCGGATTGTTCAGGAGTTGATGAAGGGAAGCGACGATGCCTGAAGAGAGTGTGACGATCAAGAACGAGTGCTATTCCAATCATTACGTCAGTTTTCTAGATATAATTGAAAAAAGGGAAAAATACGCACCACAACTTGGAAGATGAAGAACCTCGTCATCAATGAAAGTTCGAGACCTGTGTACTTGGGAATTCCTTCAAAGCGCGCCAACAACCGCAAAACAATGGGGAGGAGCATCATCAAGACAGCCAACAGCACTGGAGGGAGAATACCCTATAAAACGCAAAAAAGGTAAGAAATCGCAAGACGTAAGTTGAGAAAAGCATGTAGCGGCTTACAGATATGATGCCAACAACGACCGCGGGCAATTTGCAAATCCAGGCCAAGAATTTGGCGGTGGCACAGACTGTATGGATATTGGAGATAACACCGACGAATGCGACTGTGGTAATCGAGAGCGAGAATGAATGGTTGAGCAGTCTGCAGAAAGGAGTACGCACCAGGAATGGCCCAGAAAATGATCAAAGCAGCTGTCGCAGCCCAACTAATGGCAATACGGACCTGAGAGAGATAAGAAAAGTCTTGATTGAAAAGTTGCTGCCAAAACAACATAAAAAGATCTTACCTTCTGCTCATAGGGATTGAGATTGAGATTTGACCAGATAACATCGTCAGGAGCGACTTCGATATACCGATTACCTGTTACGAGGTATGTTAGTCGCGCATTGAGTGAAAAAGAGGAGATAAACCTACTCATCCTATACGGTTCATGATGCGCCAACACCTGCACCGCCAAATGCGCCGAAATCTGCTTGTTGAAAGTGACAAACGCGCTATTCATAGGTGGGTACTCTCCCTCTCCACCTCCCACAACCCTCTCCTTAAGCGCCTCCGCGCCCTTCGCAACGCCACTAACCGTGCCCTTCACGACATCTGCCGGTCGGAACTTGGCACCCTCTTTGCGACGGTGTTTGCTTTCACTATCCAAAGTGGCGTCGCCTAGTATCGCATCATCTGGATCGGTGGGCTCTGGTGACCCACGCTCGTCTTCCTGGTTGATCTTGGCCCGTTTTTCGTCTAGAAGTTTGCTGCATTCCTCGATCTCGTTTCGAGCCCAGTTGATCGTGTCCACTTTCTCGCCGAAGAGACCTAGGAATCCGAGTTTGTGGGTAGGTCGTTCGGATTCAGGAACTTCAATTTCGGCTTGGGCTATAGGGGTAGATAATTCATTGTCGGTTGAAGATGAAGATGATTTTTTGGCTGTTTTGGTTTGGTCTTTGATGGCTTTGAGACGGAGCTTCGCCGCGGTGCTGAGCAGCTTAGTCTCTCCTGACTCGAGCTTGTCGCATGCGGCCAAGCGGCGACATAGATGTCTGGAAGCTCCTTCAAGTCCCTACGTAGTTGGTTATTGATTATTGAGATTAGTAAAATGCTCATCCTCCGAGGACTAAGGACAGACCTGTTGATCCAAATCTTCTTAACGCCCCCGGGAAGTTCATTAAAGAGTCTAAAAAGCGCGTCTTGGGTAAGGAATTTCTTGGGTATGCCGGTAATAAGAATAGTGTTTGCTTGAACTGATTTGGAATGGCTGCGCTCGATGAGATGCTGCTGCCGGGTGATCACGAAATGTCGCATTTCGTTTTTGATGTTATAAAAAATCCAGACTATAGATATGTGGTGAGCAACGCTACTTGAAAACCCAAAACGGATGCGACGTACAAGTAAAGAGATAAACCAAAATAATGTGCCCAGCATACCTCGCCTGTTTATCGGATGCTACGTTGCCAAACGTAAACCTATCCAAGCCGGAGAGGCCTGGTGAACTGGTGTGGACGGACGTAAGGGGGAGGAGGACAATCCACGATATGAACCAGATAGGAACAAGGACATAGCACATGACACGTAGAAATCGCACAAAGAAGTACGCGTCGAGGCCGTTGGCGGCAATGATGGCGCGGTAGTCTGCACGCCAGAGAGCTAGGGGCCATAGAAACCTATTGCGCGTGAGGGATTTGATGCGTTTTCTGGAAAAATTCTCGTTGAAATTTTTCAAAAAGAAGGACGCAGCACGACGCACTCTGGATGGGGAACATAAGTTCGTGGTTCATAAATGGCTTTGAAATAAGGTCTAAGGAGGGTGAAAACTGCCAGTTCTATCCCGAACACGGCGGCATTGAACACGAGAGCCGTGACAAACGTCGCCGTGGACGCGGACTTGGCAGAGTTGGGGTCGGTGGACCTGTAAAAAGGGTCAGTGCATGCAAAGAGGCATAGAGAGACAGGAATGGTACATGTCGGTGGGGCACGAGAGTCGAGCATGGCAGACAAGGGACGGGACATTTATAAATTGGCATCTTTGATGGGGTTCGATCGTAAGAGCCGACCTCCTTTTTCGCAGGAGATCTCTACAACGTCATTTGTTTATCCGTTCTTTTTTTGTCTTCCCCATTGCTTCCGTTTAGCTCAGCCAAGCCAATCCTCTTCATCGCCCACTCTTTTGTCCCCGCTTTTCTTTTATTTTCTTCTCCACTCCTCCAAAGGCTTTTCGAGTTCATTGCATCCACTAATCAGGCCTAGTGTGTCATCTGATTTCATATTTGTAGCCGCTTCTGAAAATAGCGTTTGATCCGACCTAGCGTACAGCTTTGACAGCGGGATTGTTGCAACTCGTCCAGGTTGCAGCTTGCATCCATTCAAATAAATTCGCGCCTGGAGCATATCGCTGGTGTTAAAGCCTCTATCTCTTCCGTTTACGGTATATGACGCCCTCGTATTTTTCTGCACGAGGCTCTATCTTGATTCTTGACTTAAACGTTCCCTTTCTATTCGCGTGCCTGAACTAAAAATTGCTGTGGCAGAGGCTATGAATGGACTATGACATCGATTTTTTTCGGTTACCTTTCAGACCGAGCTGTGTTTGACACGCTGCACATCCTCCCCGATGCCTACCTAGTACTAAGGATAAATTGAAAAATGCTGCAGAAACCCATTTATTTTTCAAAATCGCCAAAGACCGCCCTCCCTGTTCGTCTCCGCGAAAAATCACAGAGCCAGTGCGGAATACATGCCCGGTGGCTCTGTGGATTGCCAGATTCCGTCGCCTATTCAAACGGATGGATTGAATGTTGGACCTCCGATGTCAACGTCCATGGAACCCGTTCAATAACAATCCTGCTTTTAGATGTAACTCCGAGGGCCGTGACAGATAGATAGATTCAAATGCATTTTGAACTAATTTCTGAAATATTCTGTTTGCCTCGACAGTCGCAGAACCACCTGTGCCGCAACCTTCGACTTTCAATCTAGTACGACATCAGAACAGCTTCACATGATTCGAAGGATTTGCGATAGGTTTATGATTTCCGCTTAATTCCTTCGACTGTTAATCCTTGTGGGTAGCAACAGATGGAGCGGCAACTCAAGCTTTCCCCGAAAGTCAAGTCAAATTCTCGGAGGAAAATATAAAATAAAAGGGACTAAAGGCATAGTTCAAACCTGGTGACGAACATGAAAAGCAATGAGCCTCTGAAAAATCAAGAAACCGGTGCAGATCGTTGCACTTTACCAGGTTCTACGGCATATAATCTTCACGAGCTGATTCCTCGTCGTGATCCTCATCCGACACAGCGGACACCACTGTGTTCTCTCCATGATCTTCGCAGAGCAATGTCCACACAAGGATAAATGTCTAGTATAATGAACTTTCGTTATGTCCATACTAAGCCTGATGCAAGGGGCTTGAACGCTTGAAGCTGAAGGCTCGTATTATTCGACCAAGGTCAAAGAAAGATCATGCGCATCAGACTGACAAGCTCGGACTTGTGGCCTGAGGAAGAAGGACTGCATTGGCATCAAATTGGCATGGTATCCAATTTCAAGTGAACTTGCGAAGTCCAGGCGACATTTAGAGCAGCCACATTCGAAGGCCGTGAGTCTAAGCTGGCCAGGTTCTGAGATACGGCAATGCGTAAATGTGGAGATGGGATGGACGAGAATCAAATGATTGGCTCGTATGTACTCGTAATATCGCATCCAAGATGGGTCGTGGATGGCCATCGATAAAAGAGAGGCATGAAACGGAAAACGGAAATCTGTCCAGTGGCCGGGTCTTGCCGAACGAAACAATTTCCCGTCGGAACGGGCGAGTTACGACTTCAATCCTTCTCTCACAGATGATACACCTGCTAAGCATGAGCGTAGCCATTTAGAGAAAGCAGGTGCGGGTAAGCGTTTTTACTCGACATGCCCTCATAAGGATGGAATAGAATTATGTATGTAATAAAAACATTGAATGTGATTATGCATTTACCAGATAATTTCAGACGTTCAAGAACGTTCAAGGCTTATAAATCCTGATGAGCTGCTCTTTCGTAGAAATTTCTGTTCGACACAAAGGACATTGGCGTGTACTTTTCATAATCGTGTCAGAGCAACCTTTGCACAGTGCCATGTGTCTATGGACGAAAGGGACATTAAAACCCAAATGATTTTATAGAGAGCATCTGAGAGGGAAAGATTTTGTACGCACCCACAGGATATAATTGCAATAATGGCTTCCTCATCCTGACAGACCACGCACAGAGCAGAGGAAGAATCAATCAGGGAGGTGGATGGGGATGTCGAATAGGCAACAGGTGAATGTTTAGAGACAGAATACCTCTCAACTCTGCTTACAGGTGCCACCAAATTCGAAGAATTATTACGAGGAGGTGGTACCCATGGATTATTGGTACCCCAAGACATGCAGAGTGGTCTAAGAAGAGCAGTATATTGGAGTGTGACAGTGGAAAAGCCCATTTGCGAGTGAGGGATGTTGCTCGGGACAGAATACTGCCTATAATACCTCTGTCAAGAAGTCAACAAACACACTTAAATACTCTGGACTGAAAGACGAGCCTCGTTTTCCAATGGGAGGCAGTTACAGCCGTCCTGAAAGCAATATATAAGTTCAGCCGTGATACATCCTCTGCGCAATACAGTTCGCATGCTCACCTTACTTAGCTTGGTAATAACTGAAATCAACTCAACCTTCGAAGATTCACCTGCTTGAATCGGATCCACAATGTTGTATGCTCGAGCATATCGGAGCAGGTCCTCTTGTGAAAAGTGGCTGTTTAAATGTGCAGCACCAGCACTAGTGACTAAATAAATGATGAGACGACAGTCAACAGAGTTTCCTTTGCGAAGCTTCAAAAACTCACTGGTCAAGAATTCAACACAAAAGCAGCACACATTCTTGACTGTGTAATTAACCTGGACGCGGTGCGATTGGCTTGGATTATCAGGCCATGATGCCCAGCCCTGGGTCGCGCAAGTGCGACAGTAATGGTATCCTACGGATTCAGAAAGGGGAATGATCAAGGGCATTGAGTCAATGTTTATCCTCAATCAAAGTAGACTAGAAGACTAACCGCAATGATAACACCTTGTCCCCGAGGCGAAAAAGCTGAACTTCTCGCAGCAGTTCCTACATGCAGTTTCCGGATTCGAATGGTCAAGTATCGGGAGCTCGCCACTTAGTCGAAGCATAGTTATCGTCCAGCGCAAGCCTATTGTTACCGACAAGAACAACTACAACTACATGGTGGGAAATATGAACCTCTATCTATGCAGGTCCTGTCATGGAGGCTGTACTGCCAGTTGGTACAGCAGGTTGAACGTAACGGGACAAAGCTGTTGACCAGTGGGAAATGATCAATGTGTCACTCTAAGTATAGATTGATACGGTCGTCTTTACTATGATTCGTCGGGAGTTTGAAATGGAAACTTAGAAAAATCGATATTAAATCTTTCACAAGCTCTGGAGAGCTAAAATTTTACAGAAATGTACAACTTTACATTCTCTTTAGATCTGCGAAATTTTTTTAACGAAAAGTTGAAAATGTAAGCAACAGGAGCATTTCCGCGTCTCAAAAGTGAAAGGATGGGGAGATTGAAACGAGAGTCACATAGCAGTCACGGTCTATTTGAAGTTCCGCTGACAAGCCGAATGGACGGCATGCACACAATTATTGCTTCAACCGAAGGCCAAAAGATCAAGAGTAAAAGTCTATTGAGGGGGAGGGTATATTGGACGGTAATTATTGGTGTATACGTGAGGTATATAAGGGTGAGCTGGAGGGGTATATGGATAGGATGGCATAGCAGCTGGTGGGGGTGGGTAAGGAGAATAACGAGCAGGTGGATGGTAAGAACGAGAGGGACCCGCTTCGTGTGAGGGCTCAGCCGCATAATTGTGTGCATAGGAATTGGCCGGAGGGGCAGGCAAAGGTGGAGGTATGGGTACAGGAGCAGAACCGGTCTCCTGATAGCGGAGCTTGAATGCTCATCACGTCTGTCACTCTGGATTGGACTCTGAATGGTCCTCCAGGTTTTCTGAACGCAATACTGCGAGAATCGACATGAAATTTTGCATGGATGCTCGCCTAAAGGTACTAAAACTGCCTGTAAAATTTTGGCATGAACACTCCTTAGGATCTGGCTGGATCTAACTAATGATCTCGTTACATTGACTGCTTTGATGTAACAAACTTCTCATCTGTCCGATATCTTTCTCATCCAGAGCATTCTCTGAGAAAGTTTCTACACCATCTTAAAGGCCAGAAGGTCTAGTATTTATGTGATTTTTTCTAGAGCAAAGGAGTGAGGTAGAGTGGCAGGAGCGGGGTCGTTTCAAACTCCCGACGAATCATAGTATTCAAGTTAAGAAAATTTCCAGGTCTATTTAAAAGGGCTGTTCAGATGCCAAAATAATTCAGAATCTTTAATCGTCTGTTCTCTAGAAAATAACAATTCTTCTGGAGTGAAGACTCCACAAACTAGTGTTATCAAGTAATAAAAATCTACTAGTAAACGCAACTCACCCTCATTCGGTTTGATGTACAGAAGTGTATAATTGCCCTCCAACGCCCAGTGCACGCAGCGCTGCCTCCAAGCCTAATTGCTGGATACCTCAAATAAGGCAGTTAAACATGATTTTGAGGATTGCGGGTCGCCTGTACTTATTGGAAATGCGCCCATTAGGCCATGTCGTTCCTGAATACTTCGACACCAGAAAAAGTCCGACGTAGATCCAATAATTTACCAAAACCACGCCTAAGGTTTAAACCAGGCGTTCCTGATGCAGTTGACATCCAAGTGAATGTGCTAATTAATTCATTGCAAATGAAAGCTGGGCCTTTGATAGACGCGGGAAAACCAAAGTCGACAGAAAAAGATAAAGAACGATTACAATATTTTTGCTGATGCTGATAGAGAAAAAGACGACATGATCAGGCAGGGCCAAAAGCATAGAGCCTGCACCAAGGACACGACCACCAGGGTCGAAGCAGCATGAGACAGAGTTTTGGCATGCGAGAGTCAAAGGCCTGTTGAATACTTCCACAACAAAGGGTGGCAAAGAGAGTATAATAAGAATTGCCATGGTCGACGTCAATACAGGTGGCTGCGACTATTGTCAGTGGCCTGGGCATAGTCTATATATTTGTCCGACAGAGCAGACGAGGCATTGTAGCTGGAGGAATGCAAGACTTTGATCGTTCGAACGTTCACTGTTCAATAATCGAGGGTAGAGAATAGGAAAGAGCAATGCTGACGCATCCTGAGAAGCGTTTAAAGGTCCGACAAATAATCTTTCCTCCAACGCTTCGTTGAAAACTTCATTCATAATCAACCAATGGCCCATATTGACTATCGGTACCATGGCATTCTGCAGTTCTTTGCGCGACCAAGAACGCTGAGGGCCATTCTGTGATGGGCCATGGCTCACCTGCGCAGCAAGCAAAAGCTAAGGGGGTAGAAAAAGAACTGCAAAGCCAGTACGCGCCATTTTCTTCCACCTCCTTACTGCAAGTGCGTCTACGCCCTTGATCTGATTCATTGGTAGCTATTTGTTTTCTTGATTGCCACTGTCCTCGCTTGAAGCCCTGATATTCTGAGTATAGGCCCCCAATACGAATACGACCAATGAATCCTAACGACTTCCAGCGTCATCTTGCAAATTCTCCCCGACTTGTTGCCCAAGATATCTTCAATGACGAAGATAGCCTCGACATTACTTCTTTTCGGCCAATCCTGGTTGTGACCCCAGAGACGACGCGAGACAATCCAAGCCATAGTCCTGAATCTAGCTTTATGTGCTCACCTGCACCGCCCTCCCAATCTGTCCAGGATCCAAACGATGGCCTAACTCAAAACGTCCTTCCAATCAATCACACTGTCCAGAAAGAGTTTGAAGGAAGCCTCTGGTACTTTCGGCCCCTGCAACACCGTATCTTCCCTAGATCTGTAAGTATTGATATTCCTATAGTCAACTGTATTAATTATATGCTTAAATAATGCACCGTTTCAGGGTACAATGTCTGGAGGTATAAAATATCAAATCTAAATCGTGCCAGACAGATGATTTACTGTATTTCTTCTCTGTCTAGACTCCAAACCACCATCAAAAATCGTCCGCGGAGAAATCGTTTTGAGCAATAACCCATCGTCCACAAATTTTTTCACGACATATCATCTATGCAAGAGACCGAAACACGAGCTTCTGACGGTACTTCCCAACAATAAAGAGGCGTTACATGAGGTCATCAGGAACCAAGCCATGCTCGCTCTCACTGTTGGAACAGGTCCTCCTCTCTTTGACGAGCTAAGGACATTGTGCTGGTCTGATTTAACCTTACACAATGTGGTCCTTCCTGGCAGTATTCTGAAGCAAGCAGTGCGTTAGTCATTTTTTGGACAACTTTGGTTCTACTCATTATCCTTGGTCTATCTGACAGGCACTCGCCTTGAAACCTCGACAGGAGATATATGGCCCTGATGGAAAGCTAATCACGCCTGTGGTCTTTCGTCACTCATGGGCAGAAGCTTGCGCCATGAGCGCAGTTGGATTTTATTTTTACAGCCACTTCCATATTTTAGCTAAGGAGCGACCTATTTTCTTTTCTGGCGCTATAGATAGACCATACGGTCAAGTGGAATGGCACAAAATGAGTCTGTTTCCTGGTCAAACAGACGAAAAGAAGCCCTTGACAAAAACGCGTAACTCTTTAACATTGATTTTCTCCGACGTTGCGAAGTAACGAAACTTGACAGATTTCAATAGCATCTTGAACACATATTGTAACGGCGTTGCAGGACCGCATTCGCTGGCCAACCAGAAGGACACCATTACACGTTGGGAACTATACAATCAGAATCGGCACCTTTCGAGTGAATGATTTCTCACTTGTTTTAATTTTGACCTTACGTCTGGCAGATCCTCCCTCGGAACTTCTAGACTATCTATTTCCTTGGGTTGACCAGGAAATTTCAAATTGCTGCAAAAGGATGGGCAAATACGGCGAAAAGGCCATGGACGACTCACTTCTGGGTTTCCTTGGCCTTCTCAAGTACCTTCGCCTAATCATAATTCAAGATGCCACCATCCTATTTCTCAAGTATCCCGATAGTCCTATATTCACTAAGCCACCGTTCTCGTTTTCGTCGTTTCGCCGTTTCGCTGAAGCCTCGAAGGCCTCGATGTCGCATCCGCACTCACAGACGCTAATGCAACCCACGGATCTGACGAAAGAGCGATCATCATCCATCTCAAGTATCACAGAAGGAATGCTGGATATTCTCGATGCTGTAGACAAAGATGCTAAATGTGTTCGTCCACTTCTTGCCCAACTCTCGGCAGCTGGATCTCCTCTCGACAGGAAAAGGATATCAAGAGGCAAGTTTGCTTAGTTCACTTTTTCTGTTCGCCTTATGGCTTACCCAAAAACTCCTAACAGGCAAAAACAACTCTCGTCGATCTAGTGATTACGAGGACATTCGTTCTCCTTTCACGACGCCGCTCTTCGCAAACTCTTGACCTTCAACGAATACCCAGTATCTTGCCGCTGGCTATCTGTTCTATTGTCATTGTTAAACCGGCAGGTCTTCTATTCGTATCTTGCCTTGGGACGTTGAGTCCTCTCATGTTCGTATTCAAGTCATGTATATTCTATGTAAGCAGTTGGTCAGATCAAGTTACTATTTCATCATCCACTTCACCGGATCTTGACCTCGACTGTCGGGTTCACTGGAGTTGTTCATGATCCAGTACTAGTTCGATGCAGCTTGCAACTCCTCGCAGCGTTAACCGTGAAAAAGTATTCCGAGTCCCGGCCCGAAAGTAAATAATGACAAAATATATTGATTGGGCTGGGCTCACTTTCTATAGGTGTGGGCCAAATACGATATAACTGAGTTTGAAAATATAATCATGTACAAACAAAGTAACTCGGCCAAATAATGCGGCTACTTCGACATGTTCTGGGGCACGAAAGTCCGGAACCAGAGCATAAATCAGTGAGATGAGCCTGATTCCCGAACATGGGGTAAATTTTAGAATATTTGACCTTTTCCTTAGCTCGGGAGGCCACTCAATGAACACCACTGTACAAGGAAACTCATTAGGTCAGCGCAGTCAGGTGATGAACTGGCCCTTTTGCATACATTCTTTCGAAGATTGGAAGGCATCTGGAGAGCTTGAAAAATAAGATACAATTTTTAATCTGGGTAACATTTAAAGAGGATGGGGAGGGCGCGCGCGAAGCGCGCTAGAAAAATAAATAATCCTGGTCATTTGAGGTAGATAAATCAAAAATCCACCCTGTTCTCCTCCCCACCCTGGAGTATTTGAAAGGCATCTATGCAATTCACAGTTCTTGGTGCATATGCATATTGAGAGGGCCGCGCAAAGCGCGGTAGGAAAAAATAATGTGCTACTTGGACCTACCCAAATCAAGGACCAGATCAATTTTGTACCCAAATGCGCAAAGCGCGCCTCGAAAAAATGGACTGCTTTCGGACCCTGCAGATTTCATCAAATCACGGCATGCTAGATGACCTTTACCTATATAGACACTGCGTGATTTATTTATTTCTTCCCTCCCTTCTTCGATTTAATTAATTTAATTTAATTTAATATTAGGCGGGCCCACACCTATAGAAAGTGAGCCTTGGGCTGCGAATCCTCTCATTTACCAACGACAACGACATTCAGGATACCTAGCGAAGGATCGACTACGGCATTGTACAATCGATTATGACGACTAAGTGGACTTCACTGGATCTTACCCGAGTCGAGTCAGAAAGGCGGCATGTATCATCCGGTGAATGCCATCTAAACCTTCGGGAGGGTCATATATAAGTAAGCTCGAGGTGGACCCATTCCGGCTGATTATAATCGCACGTTGCTTCCCTTCACTACCCCACTGAAGACCCATCAAGCCAGTTCATCGATATGGTTACAGTGACTTTCGTGCATTTCCTTGCTCTACTGTCTGATATGAGAGTAGGTGCTAACGAAATGTTATTCTTTAGATTAGACATGGAGAGAGCGAGGATAATTTGGTGAGGTCATCTCTTCAGAAGTTTGATGGCATATTTCTGAAAGCCTTCCCGACTTTTAGAAAAGTATCTGGGCTGGATGGAGAGATGCTCCGCTCTCTGACCTAGGTAAGCACCGGAATATTGTTATGCCAATTCCAGGCGTCCTGATTGACTCGAACCACAGGCAAGAAAGTAAAGGACCTACTGGGACTGTACTCCATCGCAAATCTGACATGAGTTCCTTACCTCTTTAGCAAGCAAACGCCCTAGGCACCGCATTCGCACCTGTCCCTATAACCCACATCTACGCATCTCCCCTCCTCCGAGCACACACCACCGCTCAATACGTCCAGCACCACCAACCCGACCCCAAGCCACCTCTCACTCTCAACCCCAATCTCCGCGAACAACATTTCGGCATCGCAGAGGGCAACCCATGGATCCTCCACCAGCCAGAAGGCACGACACTGGAAGAGCTCTATGAGCAGAAAGCCTTCCCGGTGCTGTACGGCCGTGGCGAGAAATTTCCTGAAGCTGAGAGTTTAGATGATCTCGCTCGCAGGGCGGAGGTGGGGATTTCGGAATGTGTGTTGCCACATTTGTCGGGGGCGGCGGATGGGACGGAGTCCAACGGCGTTCATATTGCTATTGCAAGCCATGGGTTGTGTATCGGAGAGCTCATCGCTGCTTTAATCAGGTTGGATCCTGAAGCAGACAAGAAGAAGAGCTACACTGGGCTGTTGAACACGGCTTGGACGAGGGTGGAGGTCGAAGTGAGAGTGAGTCCGAACGGGAGAATGGAAGGATATGTTTCTTGCTGACTCAATCTTTCTGCAGCATGGTCATAGCGGTTCTATCGACCTCAAAAACCCTCTTTCATTGGTGGTGCGCGTTATACATGTCAACAACAACGATCATCTGCAGGCCATTGTGCGTCTTCTTCTTCAGAAAAATGACATTAATTTGATCTATTTTACAGCATGAGGTTCCTCACGTTGACCTCGGTGGGGCTAGCGCAGAAGCTCGTGCATTCTTCGGCGGACAAAGAGCACAGATTTTATAGATGAATGGTAGGATAATATCGGATTGATACCACATCTAATTTAGATTCATAGTGATATATACATTGGAATCGGATCGTATGGAATTGACAAATGAGAAAAATTCTAAAGAGAATGTAGAAGAGAGTTTGTCACGAACACGAAATTCGAAAGTCGCTCATGAAAAATCGGACTGAAAGTTAACAATCGACCTTCCTTTTCCTAGACCTCAATCGATCCGGGTACGCCCAGCCAGACGCAGATCTACTCCTTCGATGTTGGATAAGGCGTTGGACGAAAGATTTTCGAACACAGCTATCCTCGTCCTCATCATCAAGCGACGACGGGTTAGAGTTCCTTTCCTCAGCGTTCAAGGCAGGTTCGCTCTTAGTACGAAAGTGGCTAGAACTCCGATTAATGGCATGCAGCATGCGCCTTCCAGGGTCTTCGGAAGGGGTGTCTTCTTCATCGAGCTTGGATGCCAAAGAAGGGAGGCTGGATAGAATTTCGGGGACATGTAACGCAAGGAATTCTGCAGGAGTCAATATCTTCTGTGTGTGCGGAAGAGAGTTCAAGTCGGCTTCAGAAAGCGGTTGGGGCGCGACGATGACGTATGGCTTGTCTGAACAAGCGAGATAGACAGAATCAGAAAGCGTTGGGCTGTCGGCAGTGGGCGGGCGAGGTGGGCGTGCAGGCGGTGACGCAGTAGTACTGGTGCCTTTCACGGTGCTTGAATCCGATCCTGAAGAAACAGCAGATTCGCGAGGCGAACAAGATAAATACTCCGTAGAGCAGACGGAGAACTTGGACGATGGCTGGGGGCTCTGGGAAGGACTATCAATTCCGAGATCCTTCTCGTTCTCGTTTGAGCTCTCCATGCTGGACTTCTTATCGTCCGCAGAAACTTCGTTGTTCATCTTGCGGATGACAGACCTGCTCACGAATGATTCCGACGATACTCCCTTATCTTGCTTTCCCTTCCGCATGCTGGACCTGGAGGACCTGAGGAGGCAGATGAATCTACGGTTCCTCTTTGGACCGAGTAAAAAGAAAAGACATAGAGCGACGATGATAATCCCTCCGACGGTTGAGCCAAGGGCAATGACTCGACTGGAGGTGTCGCTATGGTTGACACTGGCAGTAGAAGACGCGTTCATGGTAGCATTACTCGTGGGACTGGGTTGACTATTAGTTGGACGAAGAACAGGAGATGTCAGCATGACCAGGCCAGGACCTTGCTTAGGCGGCGTCGACACCAATGTTGCCTCGGCAGACGAGAGGAGAGATGATTCTATCAACGGGACATCCTCAGCAAGTTCCGAGGCACCGGTTGAAATTGGCAGAGCAGCAGCGCCAGTTTGAGTCATCGCGAGGAAGACTTTGGATAAGTGAGCCAATGCAGGACGTCCACTGGCAGATGGTAACGCCGCAGGAACAGGAGAGTCAAGAAAGCCGTACATAGTGAAGAAGTTTGGTCCAGTGTCAAGATCCTGTTGCACTGATGGAACTGGTGTTGCAGTGGGGAGCGCGAGAGACAAGTTGACATGTAGGCGAGCAAAGAAAAGCAGGCAAATGGGACTCAGCCTCCGCCAGTGGCAGACATTCGAGGAGGGCATTACGAGACAGAAAGGAGGGTGGTGCCGTGAGGGCTTGGGAGATCAGACTGTATAGAGTATCAGAGCAACCTATGGAGATGGAAGTCGTGGAGAAACAAGGGCATGGAGGTCGCTGAAAATAGTACTCGGTGGCTGACTTGGTTCAGTAGGCGCCAGGGCCATAAGGTGATGTCATTAGATTATAACATGCGCAAATATACTGCCGCACTTCGGCTCCATGCTTCCCCGGAACACACTCGCCTTGCCCATCTCCACACTCCCAGGTCCTCCAACGGCATAAAAGTCGCTCTTTTATTTATACCTGGAATTTACAAATCTGGAGACCGCCCAGTGAAGCTAAAATAAAGCGCAATTTAGCTCGGCTCAGCTAGACATACGTGTTCAAACGGAAGCCGCATCCGTTGACTGCACTCAAACCTATACTTCTGAGTCACCTGGCGCCATAGAACAACGTATTTTGAGACTGGCGCTATGTCGGTCGACCCCTACCATGCCGTGCAGCAGGAAATCCAGAACTCACTGCAGACGGCTGCGCAGTTGCAATCGTCATTCCTTCGTATACGGAGTATGGCGCACTCAGATAGTGAGGAGCTGATGTGGGCTCGGAATGAGGTACGCGGTTTTCAAATGAGAATCCCAATGCCAAATCTGGTGGCTTACGGTGAATTCTGATAGCTCAAAGCCACACTTGCGGCTTTGGAAGCTGACCTGGAGGATTTGGAAGAGAGTGTCAAGTACGCGGTTTCTCGAAAATGCATGGTGGGATAAGCCGGAGCTGATGTTGGATGTAGGATAGTTGAATCAACTGACGCGAGGATGTTTGGGTTGGACGACGCAGAGGTTCAAAGACGACGGCAGTATGTCGGTCATGCACGGAAAGAAATAGAGGTGCGTTGGTTCTCCATGCATGCTGTTGTATCCTGCTCCAAATGCTTGCATACTGCATGATTTCCTTTCTTTCTCCGTAGCTTGTACTATGCCACTGACCACCATATCCTTCGCAAGTCCAGAGTATGAGAGCAACCGTCTCCGCCCCTGCAGCTACTACCTCCTCGCAACAATCGCAACCCTCCGGCTCCGGTACGCATCTCCAAGTAATTTCTCCACGAGTTGCCCCAGGCTCACCTTTCTCAGAGAGGTATGGAGATGACCCTCAAGCCGCGTGGGCAATGGAAGAACAACAGGTACATTCTTTTCTAGCTAGGTTTATATTAAGCTCACCAAGTAATTTGACAACAGATGATGATTCGGGAACAAGATCACACCATGGATTCAATAGCGGGGACATTGAATACCCTTGCACAGCAAGCGAGCTTGATGGGGCAGGAGATTGAGGAACACAACGAGTACGTCATTGCCTTCTTTCCTATGTCAATTTTGTCTTGACCTCATGATCGACTTGCAGAATGCTCACAGACCTCGAATCCAACGTAGACCGAACAGATCAGAAGCTAGGAGACGCAATGAGACGATTACGCAAATTCCTGCGAAACTCGGAAGAGAAAGGCAGCACTTGGTGTATCGTCATTCTGATGATCGTTCTCATGGCGCTGCTGCTTGCTGTCATTCTTGTATAGCATTCGATATTATTTTGTGCCGACTCTCTCAGGTCGTTATTCGTTTCCTCTCCTCTCTCTGCATCATCCTTATCCTTTCCTAATTGATTTACATATACCACCTAGTCTGACTTAAGTCACGGAATACACTGTATCTATTTGTTCCTACATAACAGATTATTCCACTACTACTTACAAATGGCCCTCGCTACATTACAGGTTCCAAAGATGGATTTGCAGAGCAGCGAAGAAATTAACAAAATTGCATATGGTTATCAGCAGAGCAAGAGGCATAGCAATGGCGTAACATAGAGGGCGACATGTAGAAAAGCTTGAAGTACGTATAATGTTGCACTATGTGAAGAGTAGACGAGAAAGTCCACGAGAATCAACGTTGCGTTGTCAATGAGAAAAAGCAAGTGAAGGTATATGCAGCATGGAAAAAAAAAAGAAAGAAATGGCAGCAAAAGAAAAAAGAAACACCATTATCCACGCTTACTGAAATCTCTGTATCCCCTCCAGCCTGCATCAACGGCCTCCTTGAACAAGATGAGCTCCTTGGCGTCCTTCAAATTAATGCCCTGTGCCTTGGCCTCGCTCTCGAACGGCTCGAGAAGTGTACCAGGGTCAACCAAGCCCATGCTCTCAAGCGGCTCCCAAGTGGCTTCGTTATAGTCATAACTAAGAAGATAATCAGTAGGTAACCTTCAAGGCTAGAGGAATAACTCACCCATGCCACTTGACAAGGTACTCTTCTGTCAAACCCTGACCACCCACAAACTTCTTGTACCTCCCGACGAACGCCTCGACAACAAACATTTCTGGCGGTTCCTCAACAACCTGGGACTTTTTTTTCTTCCGCTTCTGAAGGCAGTCCGGTCGATGACACTCGGAGGCATCTTTGCTTTTAAGGTTTGTAATTTTTGCTGGAGAGCCTCTCTGTATATCCAAATCACGATGAATATTCGTTAGTCCTACTCAAGTACGCAAGAGATGAAGAGAACTGCGCACTTGTTCGTGTCGTTTGTGCATACGGGCAGACGTACAATTCCGTCGGACGCAGACGCACGTCCTCGGTCCCGACACCCACGCATCCGATGTGATACCAGTGATTACATCTGTTAGGTGAGGAGTAATTCTTCGGTGATGGGCAAGCAAGGGCGAGGCATAACACTCACAAGTCACAGTTGACAAACTGTGAATGCAGGAAACAAAAGATCAGGCCAAGTCGAACAGAACGGCAAACAAACCACTGACTTGGTCAAAATTGGGCCTCTTCACCTCCGGCCACGTAAACTCAGACTTATGCTGTTGGCCTCTCGGTTTCCTTGTAGGTATCTTCACAGGCGTGACAGTCTCAGCTTTCAGTCTTTTAGGAGATCGCATGGGGTATCGCTTAGGGGTGTCCACATCTTTAGCTTTCTCCTTAGCCTTCACGGTGGTAACCTCCTTTTGCTTCTTTTCAGGCTGCTTTAATTTGGACTTGGATTTAGAGGCTGGCTTGTCTTTGTTACCATCCCCAACTGTCCGCAACTTGGCCCTCTTCAAAGGAAGGTTACTGTATTCCTCGTCTCTTCCTGTATCGAGGCTACACCTCTTCCTCAGATGGTCGCTTCCTCTTTTTGATCCTTGTCACAGCCGCGCTCACTTTTTTGTTTTTGTCTGCTTTCAGTTGAAGACGAGATTTCGGCTGCAGTTCAGACTGTTTGGTACGTTCAGCCTGGGTATCAGCAGTGGTGTCCATTGAACGTCCCCGTTGTTTGATTCAGGCGCGACAGCTGTTGATCCTGCATCTGTAGCAGCAACAGATCCAGCAACGGATGGCTTGGCGTTTCTTCGCCTTGACACGAATGACATCGGCATCATCATCATCATCAATGTTCAACCGCGCAGCATGCTTTTTGACATCAAACGATGGTTTGGGGACTTTCTGGTTCAGAGTCCTCATTGTCTGGAGCTGGATTCTGATGCTTATCCTGCCCCGTTGCTGTGTCAGGGGCTACGCGTCTAGTAACAGAGACAAACCGAGAAGGCAAAGGAGTCAGAGGCGTCATCTCCCTTTCATCCCTTTTCTCGACGGCAGCGGTGGGCAATGGTGATCGTAAAGGAGAAGCATTCCGAGAGCGAGTTTTCGGGGGAGGGCGGACAGGCGTAGTGATATCAATGATGACTGGCTCGTTCTGACTTAACTTCATCTGCGGGACCATCAAAAATATGGAGTTTCTTGGCTTTATGCCTGGGCTTGGGGCGCGGTCTGACCTCCGCTTCCTCATCCGAAGAGATTAAAATAATTTCTGGAGACTCCTGCAATGAATCAGGTACAGCATGCACAGAAGATACTTTTTCAGGCCGAGGAGAAGAACTGGCCCTTGCTTTATCGTTGCTCTTTATTGTATTTGGAACAGCTCGAGGAGTAGTTGATTCTTCTTCTACAGTCATAACTTGTTCCGTTCCTGATTCTTTCCCTTGAGTCGCCTCGGCTGCAGGCTTAGGAGGCGAGGAGGTCAGATCAAAACCTTCCTCATGACAGCTGACATCATCGTATGGTGGTTTCGCTGGCGAGGTGAACAGTGGAGACGATTCTCCACTACGATCAGATCCCAGGGCAGCTTCATCGACTTCAGGTACAACTCCGTTGATTTGGGCATCTGCCTGAACATCATCTACTTCCATATCCCCGTTCAGGTGCAAATCAGCTTCGACCTCGATGGAAGGTAACGAGAACGCTGGTACGGTAGGTCGCGAAATAGTCTCATCACTAGACAAAGTAGACGTGGAGGCCTTTGGTGTCAGCACACCTTGAGTTGGAGATCGACTTTGATCGTCATCTGGGCCGCGTATGGTGTCGACTGACATGTCAGCGTCCACCATAGTGACATCAGCTGTAACTTGCAGTGGAGGCTTCACGGGAGATGTCATCGGTGACACAGCGTCAAGGACAAGACTCTGTACGCGCGCTTCGTCGTCTGCGGTTCCTGATGTTGACTGCGAGTTCGAATCAAGCAGATCTTTCTCGGGTAGTGTCTGTCGAGGAATGGTCTCTGAAAGATTGTCATCGACGACTGCTGGAGGAACAGGCGAAGCAGAGGGAGGTGAGGATGCATGCGAACTAAACCGTGTGTCTTGCATTGCGGATGATTGAGGTGATGGTGGTGGTGAACGAGCGGGGGACATTTGTGCGGGAAGGGAGGATAAAACTGAGGTTGTACTCTCCACGACACTGCTGACTGAGGCATGAGCCGTTAGGGCTGATTCAGACTTAGACGCTGAAGCAACCGCAGTCCGATCATGGATGCCTCGTTCCTCCTTCTCTTGAGTCAATCCTTCTACCCGCATGTCCACATGCAAATCTTCCACTTCATTGTTATCTTCTTTTTCCAATCCTGCTTGTTGATCCTCTCTCTTTCCTTCGTCTCCCTCCTCCTCATCTCCAGAGTCCTGACTCTCAGGGCTCAACATCCTCTCGCCGGCATCAGCGCCAATGACCATCTCAACTCTCTCTTCTTCACCGCCGTCCTCCTTGCTACCATACACATATGAATTCGGGTAGGCCAATCCTTGTGTCTCCTGTCGCAAAGCAGCGATTGAGCCTTCAGGTGGAGGAGGGAGGGTGTAAGACCTGCTAGGTACCATCGCTTGAGGGGGTATCACGGACTGACGAGAGGCTGAAGGAGACATGGCAGGGGCATGAGGGTCCTTAATGCTGCCTATAGAAATTCCCGGTGAAGTCTGGTTGGGGTTTGTCGAATTGGCAATACCACTGTTACCATTTGGATCCCCGGGCTTCAATATCAATGTCGCGTTCGGACTAAGCTTAAGGGCCTGCACCTCCTGTCCATCCTTCATCTTCGTCCAGTCCACAGGCGAGAATGAGCCTGAACTTGAGGTATTGGATATGCATTTCGAGGTGGGAGACGCTTCACTAGCACTACCACGACCGGATCCAGAGGAATTTCTCCCGTTGGTGTTACTGGAACTTCCACCTCTACCACGAGTTCCGCTAGGCAGACGAGCCTTTGACCGCGGGGTCGAGTTCGTAAGTATTGCAGGTCTTCTTGAAGCGACAGGCCATGCCGACTCGGTCTCAGCATCGCCGGCCGCCTGGGTTGCCTTCTCTTTGCCCTTCCTACCTTCCGAAGGCTTAACAGCATTCAAAGAACTGCAAGGCTCTGCAGCATCTTCAACATCCGCCATATGCATGTCTTCATCCTCATCCACTCTGACGCTCTTCCTCTGCTTGCTTGGACCAGGATCAGCGCTCCTCCTTTGACCTGGCGGCCGAACGAGATGGTCCAACCATGGATCATTATCACCGTCAACAAAACCGGGTTTCAAACGCGCCAGCAGGGATTGGCATTCATCCACATCGTCGAGATCAAATTCGTACCCGATGTGCACCGGCCAAATGACAGTGGGCAGAAGTACAGAAAGAATTTGGGACGTGGTCAGGTCGCGTTTGCGTTGTGGTCGTGCCGAAGGTGGAGTTGATGGGTGGGGGAAGCATCCATTGGTATTGGAAGAATGCGATGGTTGAAGTCGACATGCGGTTTGTGAAGACGTTGGGGGCGTGGGAATAGATTGGGAAGATGGTGGGGGTGATGGTGGAAGTTGCGGCGGAATCGACGGCGAGGGGGTTGGAGTTGAATCGAGATGTGCAGTACAAGACATCGATGGCGTGGCCGCCACAAATCGAGAGTGGAGAACAAGGATCAGAACGTGTGGACGATGTCAGTGACAAGGTTCGCGTTAGATATTTAAAATAGCCGGCAAATGTCCACGATCCCAAGGGTCAAATTCAGGGTCCAAGTAAAACGTCGAGGTCGACGTCAAAGAAGACAACGTCACATTCGCCGGACAAGATCGATGGAAGGAAGCAGTATCCAATATAAACCCGCCGTTCCCGGTCCAGGAGTATATTTGCGAAACGCCACAGAACCGTAAAGTAGGTGGACATCGAACAGCGGTCAAAGATAGAAAGGAACAGAAAAAATCGAAGCAAAAAAGAAAAGAAAAGAATGGAGAAGGAGATAAAAGATCCGTCAGCACATCGTTTTGACAACCAACACCCACAAGCCCACAGTGAATGAAAAAGGAATGAGACATACCGGGTGAGAAGGCACGACCGGGGGTGGGACTGTCAACTGGAGCCTTCATCTTCATCTTCTGGACGGACCGCGAAGCGCTGCCACTTGCCGGTGTAGACGAGAGGAAGTTTGCCATATTCGGACGGTATGGGCCAAAGATATCTTCCTTGACCCCAGGCTCGTCATCAGAGTCGATAGTGGGCTGTGGTTGTCGCTCCTCAGACTCAGGCTGGGTTTGCATCTCCTCTTGGTCACGATGTCCAACTTCTTCTTCACCTTGAGCTGGATCAGGCCCTTCCTTAGTTCCCGAAGCTTGCTCGTTGTCTTGCTCGCTTTCGGAATCATCTTCGCCTCCAGACGAAGTCAATGAAGAAAGCGAAGAAAGAGATTCAACGCCCGAAGCTGTGGAGTCACACTGAGAATATGCACTGCCTTTGAAAACCAACAAGGAAACTGAAACATACCCTCCTGCTCTGACTCTGGTTCTAGCTGTAATCCAGCTTCAACCTCCCGCATGACCACATACCTATCCTCTACCTCACCAGCCCTGACAACTGCACCAGCCGTAGAGCGCATCTCACCATCGTCAGCGTCAACATCAATAACGCTTCCTTCGTACCCCCTGATCATTGGCAGTATTATTCCCTGACCTTGTACGTGCCCCTGTACCTGTCCCTGTATCAACTTCAGCAAGCTCTTCCTCCCCGCCATCTTGGCATCCTTCAAAAAACTATTTGCTATTTCAGGAGAAATATTGAACCCAATAGGAATAGCATACGAAGGGAGAGAAGCGGGGATATGGGCCGTGACATCTTCGAAATGTGATGGATGAGGAAGGGCAGTGCCAATGGCTACATCGACCTTCTGAAGAGCAGGCGGGGGTGTGCTGGTGAGCCGGATGGGACTGGTGCCAATCTCGTGCCGGCTTGTAACTGAAATTTGGAGAGGTAAACCACTAATAGGTGGTGTTGAATGATTATGTTGAGGTTGTAATTGGGCATCTACAGAATCTGGGTCGGGCTCGGATGGAGGCGCATCTGGATGGATTACAGAAAAAATAAAGGAATATAGATCAGCGTCAGATCAGAAGAGGCGAGGTAGTGAATGCGAACACTACCTTCCTGCCTTTCAGTGTCAGGATCGCCAGCGTTATAACGGGGAACATCCTGCTCATAGACTTCTATACCAGCCATCGGATCCCTAGCTCTCTCCAACCACTCCTGAACATCCATCTCAATGCTTTCCAGACGCTCTAACACGCTTTTTCCAGGCTTTACTTCAAATGGAACCTGTCGGGCCGAACCCAGCTCAGTGATCTCCTCTATTTCATCGTCTGGTCCATTTCTGCGCCTCTTCCTACCAGCAAGGGCAAATGGTCCATTTCCGCCGCCACCATTATCGACACCAAGAGCGCGAGGGATACCAAGAACGATCTTCATGGTATGTAGATCATTTCCGATATTCTTCACGTCCCTTCCCATGTCTTTCACCCGATCAACAAGAATTCCAAGGACTTCGATGATCTTCTTTCCATTTTGTTCTTTCTCTGCTGATGAATCGATAATGTCCATGTCCTCCGCCTCGTGCTTCTCCTCGTCAATGTCCATCGCACGGTCCTTCCCCTTCCCCTTATCTTTTCCCAACGTGCCAAACCCCTCATCTAGCCTTTCCAAAACAGATTTTCGCATCTTCTCACTAATTTGCTCAATCACAGGCCGGACGAGCTCCAACACGCGATTTGCAACGTCATCCATGCCAATGGATCCAGAAGCTCCTGTAGCAGCAGTTGGAACGCTTGAATTAAGGATGGGTGCAGAAAGAGGAGTGGAGGAGTAAACAGTACGGCCAGGGTTGATGGCCGTTATAGGTGTAGAGCTTCTTCTCCCGATTGTAGTTCTACTTCCATTGAGTGAAAATCCAGAATTTGAGCCATTCGAGCTTGTAGATGCATATAAAACGTTATTATTAGGAGGTGGAGTTCCCTGTTGTACAGCTTGAAGGTTGGGGCCATTGTAATTGCTACTGAAGAATGTAAGTTCACTTGGGGAAGCAGGGACATCCCCACCAACGTTGTTGAGCCTGGATGCTCGTAGACCATTAACGACAGCCATTCTTTCGTGATTTCGCTGGACAGCAGGAAAGGGAATGGGAAAAGGTTGAGAAACGGGTCTGTTGAGTACCGGAGGAGACTCGAGTTCCGTCCGTCGTGCAATCCCTTGCACAACAAAACGGTCAGCGCTGGATTTGAGCAGAGCTTCTGGAAAGACACGGAAGAAGTTGTTAAGGACCTCGGTGGCGGAGAGAAGCTTATACCGAGATTTGTGTTGAAGAAAGCATTGGTTGTAGAGGTTCCAAACGACAGTTTGTTGCACTTCTGCGTTTTCTTTGGCGACGAACATGGTTTTCATCCTATGATATGTACCTAAGTGTAAGAAAAGGAAAAATCAATAAGAAGGATGTCGATATTACCAGTCATAACAACGCTGCGGCTCGGGCACTGCGACAAGGTTACTCAACTCTTCTGCTGTCAGTTCATAATCAGTTACAGACATTGGACTGCTCGGCTGCCGTGGATCAGTGTTGCTAACAGCTTGACCTGGGGTGGCATTATTGCTGGGAATGATCTGCCTCGCTGACCCGTTTGTCCGGATCTTTGGAGCAGTGACACTGGCAGTGGTAGCCTGCGATGACGCGGAAGAAGTCGAGTTCCCAAGCTTGAACTTTGAAGGTGATTTAACCCTCACAAAAGGACTCTTCAGTATATTGCTCGAACCAGCACCAGCACCAGTAGCAGGACGCGGCGCGGTAACATTGATTCGAGGAGTTTGTGAGACAGTTGTAAGCTGAGGAGCACGGGTAGGGGGCCTTGGACTCATAAAAGTACGCGGCCTTGCTCCAGCATTGGCTCGCTTTGCTGAAAATTTGTTGAGGGTGCCCTGACGCTTTGCTTTAGATCAGACACTCGCTGTGGTTGTTGCTGACTCGTCCCTGCTCCTTCGGCACCTGAAGCCTCCCCACGGCGCTGTCCAGCAGGTCTGTAATTGTTCAGATTAAATCTCTTGTCCATATTGCGCGTCTTCCGACGCGCGTCAAGAGGCGCGGCCTAGCAGGAAGGGTAAGATAAGAAAATGAGTAAAAAATACCAGAGTAGTCTTTGAAAGTCCAAGGAATTCATCAATTGATTGAAGGTCAATCGGTGCATACAACGCGTACACAAGTACAAGCAGACTAAGCAGACTTCTTTCTTTGCTATCTAATCTTCAGTACTTCCCGTTCATCGAGGCGTCAGGGCTGAAGTCACTCTCTCTGCCTACATCACTGCAGTTTATTATCTCGGCACTAAGTTCTCAGTGACACTGCCCGAATTTACTTCAACAATCTGCCTGCTACCCAGATTCCATCCTATTCGTCTGCTACTTATCCAAGTAAATATTCTCTCTTCCTCATTCGTTATACTGAAGCCTGATGGCCCAAGATGTTTAGCGGGTTGATCGGTAAAAGCAAGATTAACACAAAGCCCACGGTCTTTCGAGCAGTTTAGAAAGGCCATCCTGTACCAATCTAACGAACGACATCCAACTTTCAAGAAACGGCAATGCTGTGACCCATACCAATACCCCGTTACAACCAAAGGAAACTATTGGCAGAGCCTTCTCAAGCCACTACTCGAGAAAGACCGCGATCAATGCGATTCGTGGCCGTAGAGGATGAAGTCCAGAGTCTTTTAATCTTCGTGAACTCTGCAAGCTCTTGCTCATTGAATGTCAGGTAAATCTTTTCTCTGACATGATAACCACCTTCGTTTTCGTGTCATACCCAGGCCTTCAACTCTATCAAAATGAAATTATGATGGGTTTGCTTGCCTGCATCGCCACGCGACTGGATAAGCGACTCAGCGACACCTCCCCCCTTTCCAGACCAATGGACCCAACATCATTTTCCGGCCCAATAACCCCATTGTTAATCCGGATCAAGCCCTTGGGTTCATAAGCCTTGTGCTCAGCCTCACCGCAGCGCTCAGCATAGCATCACTACAGTGGCTTCGAGAGCATAAAAAAAGTCAAGCACCCTCTCTTCCAAACAAAAGTTTGCAGTGTTCAAGTGCGTGGAGAATGTGTGGATGTGTGGTATGTCCCGCAAATCTTCCCATCCCTACCTCCACTTGGCGGTTGCGCTTTTCTTTGTGGGATTGAAGGACTTCCTGCTTGTTTCCTCTTTGAAGGTTACAGTTCCTGTCATCCCAGTCACGTTCCTAATCCTTACCACGACTATTCCAACTCTCTAAATGCTTATCCTCAACTATTTGTACCCTATAAGGGCCTTCCCAATTGGCCAGCGCCCATTGCCAGCCTTTCCTCTTTAGCCTAATGACTAATTTCGGGGATGCTATCACAAAGTCCAGTGGGCCGGCAATAAATATTGCCACTGTTTTGGTGATGGTGAGTTTTCTGATTGGTTTCTACAGCATTTTGTATTGTAATAGCTCTTCTTTTCTGAAGCAATATCTGGTTAATTCTTCGCTTTTATTGAAACTCTTCCAGAGGTATGCGAATAAAACTGGAAAGTCGGATTCTGTTCGGCCAATAGTCCGGCAATAGTCGATATCTGTTCATTATTTTTCGGGTTTCTTAGAACTTAAAATTTTTATTATCCATTGAGAGACGAACACGGCAATATAGCCGCGACATGGTGCTTGCGCGCGTCCGGGGGTAAACGGCCTTTCTCACCATGGTTTCCAGAAAGATGGTGAGTATATTATCAAAGAAACAGGATAATGGAAGAAGCAAGCGGACTAGCAGTTTGATGGAATGCACCTCGTGAAACGCCTCTGTTTAATTCGTCGAGAGAGGTCGAGGGTAGGTGGCCAGCAAAGCCCTACACTTTCCAAACAGAATACAAGGGCGTGAGCAGAGCCACAGGTGTGCTTACCCATTTTTGGTACCAGAGACACACCTAAATGGGATTGATTTACTCTGGGATCACTTTCACGGCGTTTCAAAAATGTGCCAAGCGGATTTGATGTCAGCGTCTGTTGGTGGATTGATTGGGTCAGGCGGTAGTACTATTAATAGTACACGCGTCGTATTTCTTAGATCCTGACCCGAGAAATCCTACACGATAATATACACCCGGCCGAATTGCTTCACAAGAGTGGCGGGGTGCATGGAGTCCAGCAAAATTTAGAGGGTGAAGTGGGTGCTTTTATGAAAAATAAATACAATTCAAATAATGAAACCAAAGACGCAGTTAAAGGACTCGAAACAGCTTAAAACTCATCTATGGCCTAAACTAACACATGACCAACACACACGCTAATAATTTCACAGTATTTGGTCTCTTCTTGACTAACGTGCAATGGAAAAATGCGAACCTGTGAGAAACGCGACTTGCTTGCCTTCGGCACTAATGACCACTAAGTAAAGATGTGAGCAAAGATTAGCAGGCATCATCACTGCACGGACTAAACTTACCGTCTCTAAAGAGGTATAAAAGCTGGGCGATTGATTCACAAATGTCCCAGAGCACTCAAACAGTTCTATTCAACAAATCACCCAGTTTCTTAACACAACTCCACATTTCAACATGCAGTTCAAGCTCACCAAAGTCCTCGTCGCCCTCGCTGGCATCGCCGTGGCCTCTGCCTCTGCCATCGTTGCCAAGCGCGATGACGCTGCGACTTGCACTCTCGTGCTCATCCCTAGTGCCCCGGTCGACCCAAGCACTGACCTCGTCGCAGAGTTCAACTTTGGTATGCCGCTTTTTCTAAACAAATTAGGCTATTGACGTAATATTTTTTTCCTAGTCATCGGCCGTGCTCTTGCCCTCGAGACTGGAAGTGGTATTGAGGTAATGGCACCCTCCTTGAGAAATTTCCTGCTCGCCTTTGGGGTCTTCTCGTAAAACGTTTTATGCTGATATCTCTTCTCTGTAGCAACTTGGCTCTTCTTTCACCCAGAATGCAGACAGTACATACACCGTCACAGACACCATCTCTGCTGATGGATTGACCGCCGCTCAGACCGCCTCTGACATCGAAGACTGGGCCGGTC
This sequence comes from Gymnopilus junonius, assembly GCA_015501075.1. Taxonomy (NCBI): domain Eukaryota; kingdom Fungi; phylum Basidiomycota; class Agaricomycetes; order Agaricales; family Galerinaceae; genus Gymnopilus; species Gymnopilus junonius. Next base: position 7,274 of record JADNYJ010000122.1, on the reverse strand, counting down.
AGACCAAGACTGGCATCGCTGCAAACTGGCTCGTCGACTCAGCGACTTGCGCCTAAGCTTTGGAGGGGCCGCCTCGTTCAAGGCTTTATTTTGGATGCAACTGTTCATTGGTTCGAGAAAGATAGCAAGAGTGTTGTGAACAATACTTACTTAACAAAATCTACAAAAAAATAGTTGTTTTACTCTTGACTTGGACCGATGATTATTCGTGCTATCTCAAATTCCTTGTCATACTTGTGTTTTAAACCCTGATCATGCCGTAAATCTTTACCAGGCGTTTAACCGCTTTCTGCAAAAATTTGACTCGCATCCAAAGCAATAAGCCGCATTTTTTCAGCAATTCACCTTAGCCGTACATAAGTTTCTTCCAGACTTTATTCACGTAATCGCCGAGCGATCCCACATTTGGTCTAAGTGCCGTCGATAATACATGACAGCCTACGGTATTAGTAACTGACCGCTCCAATGCGCGTGCGATGTTGCAGTTTGCATGCCCGACTAATTTGCTTTGATCAAAACATTGTTTCTGAGTTGACGTGCACCATATCTGCCATATTAAAACATTTGCTCTGGTCCCAATCTTTTAGAATGCAAAGCGCATTTCATGCCCTCTACATACATGCCAACCCAACGAAAATCCGAAAATACCTACACAGCTGAATTATATCGCGATCTATTGACAACTTGTGGAGCATTTCCCCGACAGTGACATGAATTTCTCAACATTCCTAGGTCGACGTCAGGCGTGACACCAAAATATCCAAGAAACGAAGAAGCACAAGGCTCAAGAGTCGAGATCCCTGATGGAATGGAACCTACGAAACGTCTTTCGACATTCAACATGAGGGTAGTAGGTTGGTAACGCCCTATTTTCCAAAAAGAATACAAGGACGCGGCCAAAGTCACGAGTGAAAATGCCCAATTTAGAATCGTAAACCCCGTAAACGGTAAGGAGGGTCGGCCGCGTTTCATGAGGATGCCAAGCGAGCTTGATGATTCTCAGCGTCTCTTGCCATCAATTGGGAATCGGTTCGAGGGCTATTAATAGCACACACGCGTCGCGCTCCTGAATTTGGGCAGTGGATATTCTGGAAAGCTGGAAAATCATCAAAAAGCTCAAGTTATATCCTTCAGAGAAGCAACTAAAAAGGATGTGTGAAATTTGCGCCAGATGTAACGAGCACGTTAAATTTTAATGATAAAAACGAGTCTATTAGAGTCAGGTGGCCAAGTAAGTGTAATGCGGGTGGGACAAGAACTTGTTCTAGAAACGCACCCACTGGTTACGCCGAAGCCTGATTAATGTTCTGCCCAAGGGTCCCGTTATATCCCATGCCTCTTCGACTCAAGCATATTGGGAAAACGCGAACGTGAGAGCAGTGCACATTTATTTTCATCGGCACGGTAGTCATCAGTATGCGAAAGGTGGACCAACATGAGGTGGTCTTCTCATTTTACGGGCTTAACTTACCGTCTGTAAAGATGTATAAAAGGTAGCCAATATATCCTGTAGTGTCCCATAGCACTCAACCAGTTCTATACAGCAAATCAAGCAAAAATACCCAGCTTCTCAAAACAACTTCATCTTTCAACATGCAGTTCAAGCTCACCAAAGTCTTCATCGCCATCGCTGCTGTCGCCGTGGCCTCTGCCTCTGCCATCGTTGCCAAGCGCGATGACACTGCTACTTGCACTCTCGTGCTCACCCCTAGTGCTTCAGTAGACCCGAGCACTGACCTCGTCGCGGAGTTCAACTTCGGTGGGTATTTCTTTTTCTGAAATCGGGTCTTTAACGAGAAACCAAAACGTGTATATTTTCTAGTCATTGGCCGTGCCCTCTCCGGAGAAACTGGGTCTAGTATTGAGGTAATTACGTCCTTCTTTAGAACTTTACCCGTTCACATTCTCGTAATTAATCTGAACATTGATGCTGATACCTTGCTCATACAGCAACTCGGTTCCTCTTTCACCCAGAATGCCGATGGTACTTACACAGTCGTCGACACCATTTCTGCCGATGGCTTGACGGCTGCGCAAACTGCTTCTGATATCGAAGGTTGGGTCGGCCAGACCGAAACCGGCATCGCTGCAAACTGGCTCGTCAACTCCGTTACATGCGCCTAAGGTTTTAAGGTGGCGGCCCTGTTCAAGGCTTTGTTTTGAATGAAGTTTTACGTTGGTTCGATAAAGAGAGTTAGTAGGGAGTGGAGGAAATAGTACTTATTAAAATTAAATAAATCCGAAAAATAGGTTTCTTATTTTTGGCTTGAAGTTATGATTGTTTGTACTATTTGCGGAGATCTCAATTTCATTGTCGTACTTTGTGTTTAAGCTTTGACCATGCCATGAGCCACCAGCAGGCATTCACCCGCTTTCTGAAAAAGTCGCAACAAGCTGCAATTTTTTAATAGTGGTTCACCTTAGCCATAAATTTATTCATGTAATGGCTGAGTGACACTGGTAGTACATGTGATATAACCGGCCGCCCCAATGCAAAATTGCAGTTTGCATACCAGGTAGGACAGCAGAAAAACAAAAAAAGAAAGACGTATGAGAGTCACGAGAAAATACCGCATTTAGGACTGTAAAGGGTCCAGAACGCGTACACAAGTGCAAACAGGAATGATAACGCTATTTACAGCGACCATGATGCAAGAACGGTGCACCTCTGAATACTCATCCCATGGCCGCACAGAGAATCGGGATCGTTGGTGCTGGCCCAGCTGGTCTGGCAGCTCTCAAAGCTATCACTGATACTCCCAGTATAAAGCTGGGCTATGGATCCCGACTGCCTTTGAAGCCAGGGAGAATGTCGGAGGTGTATGGTTCGTTTTCACCATCCGAGTTCATACCTGTTCTGACCTTTCGTATTGTCAGGCTTCCTTCCCCTCCTCCTCCATCGCAACCAGGCAATTCGCCACCAGCAACGCCCCTGTATGACTCGCTAACTACCAACCTGCCACATCCGTCATGGCATTCACATCGCTCCCTTCCAGCTAGCACTCCGCTCTTTCCAAAGGCAGGAGTGGTCCAGACCTACTCGAATCATACGCCTCCTCTTTCGGCCTGCACAAACACATTCTTCTCAATACAAGAGTAGTAGCGCCGATGGGACCCAGACCAGAACAAATGGGCTGTAGAAACAACCAACGTTAATCAAAGAACTAAATGGGCATTCGACCTCCTCCTGGTATGCAATGGACACCACAACATGCCGAGATACGCCACCATTCCCGGTCTGACACCTGGTTTGCGTCTGGCCGGCATCTCACTCTATGTTCTACCGTAATCCCTCTTCTATTCCATTGCCTTCTCCAACGCAAACCCCAACTCGAGCTCAAGGACCTCACGATTCTCGTCATAGCGGCGGTCCAAGTGGATCAGACATAACGACCGAACTTGTCCCTCTCGCAGGTCGGGTCATACATTCCTTCTCTGCAAATTCTGCTGTTGCACGCGCTGCGGCCTCCTCTTCCGCTTCAACTCCCTCCTGATGTTGAAACTCTTCCAGACCAGTTCCAAGCAAAGGAGCTGCGGGTGCCGTCCCAAGCCAGCGTAAGCCGATTCTCTGAATCAGGGACGGCATATTTCGAGATGGCTCGGAGGAGCAAACATACACTACTGCATACTTGCAACAGGCTATGAAGTCGACTTTCCTTTTTTTGCATCCTCTCTTCCTACTTCTACTTTAGGATGCTTCAGGACCAGCCAATTTCTCATAGCTCGCTCTCTCATCCCTATCTCCCTCCGTTTACTACCGCTCCCACAAACGACCTAATTAACACGTCATACGGTGTCTTCCCACTGGCACGACATCTTTGGGATTCCTAGCTCTGGTTTCTCTTTCTCCCCCTCCTCAGAGCCTAACTCCTCCAACGACGACGCAGCGTCTTCATTACGGCTACCACCTCCAACAAGTCTGGCCTTCCTCGGACTCTTAGTCCGCGTCGCTCCTCTTCCTTGGTAGAAGTCCAAGCACGAGCAGCGTTGCTGCTTTCACTGTCAACCCTGCTTCAACAACGGCAGTGACAGAACCTTCTTCCAGTTCCGCCATAGACTGGCCACTTGAGGAAACGAAGATTATAAATCGTTCCAAGAACTCAAAGAAAATATGATGCTCTAAACGACCCTGATAGCTCCCTGGTCGACACGCCCGATACATCAGCGCCAACGTCAACACCGATATCGACCGACAAAATCCGAGAGTTCATCTCCAAAGAATGGCACCGCTTCTCAGAAGAGGCCCGTCAATTCGACTACCGCGACGAGCTGGACGACTTGGCCTTCTCACTTCTCTCGAACTCATCCTCTGGACCCTTCGAACGTCTTTCTCAACCAAACCCCTCGACACTTCCCAGAACACGCGTAAGACCCTGGGAGAAGTATTTCTACGCTGAAAAGCTTCCTCTACGAAAGGCATGGCGCGAGCTCGAAGCGCGGGGGCTTGCGGATGAGTGGGTTAGACGTGTAGGTTCGGGCGAGCTTCCTGCTGATGAAGAACCTAGGAAGACAAAGGAGGAAAGAGTTGAGGCAGAGTGGGTTGCGTTGATGGAAAGGGTGTTGGAGTTTGGGAAGAGTTTATGAGTATAGAAGTATGACGTCGTTCGCCTGCGTGGCATTCATTGCTTTGGAAGCTTAGTGGACGTACATCAATACTCAGGTTATGTGTGCGATACATATATACCACTGAAGTTCGAGAAAGCATTTCTGATCACATAATACACTCTTTTTCTCTCCAGACTCCGACCCATGTCTCTTACCAAGAATGTCCAACTACTGCACCCCCCTTTTGTCTTTCAATCGCCGTTGCATGCATATAGGACGTCAAGGACCTAAAAAACCGACTTTCCCGGAAGATACTGAGGAATCTGAGAAGGGACTCTGGCGGTCGATATGAAACCAGGATATTCTCCAACCGTAGCGATGGCAAAAATACCTAGCTCTGCGGGATTGATTGTAAATTTTTAGGATTCGGATGATGAATTCACTGGATTTGCAGGTAGGATACGTCGTGTAACCGCCAACTACACTCTGATTATTGGCAATGAAATTGTCAGGGGTGTTCAAAAACAAAACGCTTGCCATGCTTCGTGCAATGCCCGAGGTTAAAGCTGTCTACCGCCGAGACATTTACCATGTCCCTGAACTAAGAAATACATAGTGAGAGATTAGTCTTCTTGTCTGAGCATGCGACTTAACTTCATCTTATCTGTGTCATTAACCATTTCAAGTGTCTTTACAGAGGAAGAGCGGAAGGAATAAAGAGGTCGCGTCTTGAGATTACTCCTTTCTCCTGCAGTCAAGCCTCCTATTTTAGCTAGCTAGTCAAGTCAAGATGAGAAGTCTGTATAGTTCAGGATACATGTTTTCTACTGCATCTATCCCGGTACTCAGATCTCGAGCAGGAACTTACAGCTGCCCCCTCCAATATTAAAGCTAAAGACCCTGCCCTACAGGAAGGTATACACACAAATTTACCCTCATATACTTGGTGAAGGTGCACTTCGTCTAAGTAGTCCCATCATGCACTCCACAGAAAGAAAAAGGAAAAAAATGAGGAAAAATAAACCTGAGATGACCGAGACAGGGGTCGAACCTGCAGTCTCCTGATATCGCGTTTCGTAGTCAGACGCGATGCCATTTCGCCACACGGCCATGACACGCCGACAGATTTGGATAGAAGGGCTTCACCAAGTCTGTGCAGCCCGAGATGGGTCCTGGTGGGTCCTGGTGGGGTCCATGCTGCACGATCTTCAATACCGGACACTTCATCTCAAGAGCCTTCTCTGTGATAGAAGCAAGTAAGAAATAATAAAGGCTAATAACAACATCCGATGAGAAACAGAGAGCTAACGAGAGCCCGACTTGGCTTCTGACCAGTGATTTCAGTGTTGGCTGCTTCGAGACTACTTAGCCCTGCACTGGAGGTCGGCACATGTATGAATGAAATTACAGCATGAGAGTCTGTGAAGATGGTGAAAAGCCACTATTTTTTGTCTCCGGCGTTAAAGTTTGGAGCCGCTAGTCATCGCCACCAGTGTTCAGAAAAAATTCGGTGTCGAACACAACGCTACTCGGCTCAGGCTGATGCTCCAAGGCGCGACCCCTTTCGCTCTTCCTCTGCAGTTGTCCTTCGAGCGGCTGACAATAGAGATAGGAACAACCTTGAACAAGAGTATTCGACTCTCACGACGAGCACAGATAGAAGATATCTGACTCGTAGACAGATTTGACCTCAGGCATTGCACGAAGTATGGTGAGCGTTTCATTTTTGAATACCCCTGCCAATTCCATTGATAGTCAGACTGTAGTTGATGGCTACAGGACCTGTCATACCTGCAAATCCAGAAAATTCATCACTAGAGTCCCAAGACCCTACAATCAATCCTGCAGATGGGGGAATTTTTGCCATCGCTATGCCCGGAGAATATCCTGGTTTCATATGCCTGGTCACTTTCAGTGAACCAGGTTTTGGAGTGGAATAGAGAATTCAGTTTTAGGAAGCTTCCCCAAAAGAAAAAAAAATAGGCCCGGTCTAGACTGAACATGTGACGGCTGTAAGTATTTTAAGTAAATGGGTTTTAGGAAGCTTCCCCAAAAGAAAAAAAAATAAGCCCGGTCTAGACTGAGCATGTGAGTGGCTTAGTAACAAAAAATGTGGTAGTTGCGATACAGGTCTCGTGATGAAAATGAAATTGTCAAGAATAGCGCCAAAAACATATGAGGAAGGCTTCGCGGGCGCTTGTTTGGGTATTATCGGGTATCGGCAGACCCAACATAAAAGCATTAGTTGCGCATAAAATTGTATTGTATTTACCAAATGTTCGCGTTCCTTGGCAATGTATTCTACGATACTTCCTTAACGGCGTCTGCGCGTTTTTTAAGCGCATCAAACTCAAGAGCATCTATGCGCCTCTTCAGCTCTTCAATCTCGGTAAGGAGTTCTCTGAATAGCCCTTTTATTGCAGAATGCGGTGTATATTACAATACATGATATTGAATTGCATATTTATAGTCAATGAAAATGAGATTAACGTGTTTTCATGTGAGTAAATGCATATATACATTTGGAGAAATAAAATTTACCGTGGTCGACTCCCTCAACAATGTTGTATACGTTGCTTATTTTATTATGGGAGGCAATATCTCCTCCTCTGCCGCCAGCACCGCCGCTTCCAGACCCTGCATTGCTTTGGTTTCCCCAAGGAGGCGTTGTCATAGGCGCGGTCCTCACCTAGTATGGAGTTGCCGAACTGTTGAAATAGTCCCGTTGT
>JADNYJ010000121.1:0-127657 GCA_015501075.1 Gymnopilus junonius | reverse complement strand
TCATGAAGACTGGACATGATCCCCAATGAGGATCATGACAAACAAAGATAAGATCCTCCTACCAGAGAATCTATTTATAAATCTGATTGATGCCAATCTCCAAATGGAAATTGCCAATCTAGGAAACTGGACAAAGATGTAGTGGATGCATTGAAGCTCCTGACACAAGAAGGACCTCAAAGTCTTGCAAAAGACTTGGATGACTGGGAGACAATGCAGATGGAAGGCATCGGCAAATTGATCTTTTACAAGAAAAAGAACTATATTCCTGATGATCAAGAACTACAAAGAAAGATTGTCACCATGTACCATGATTCGATCTCCACTGGACACCCCAGAGAACTAGAAACTTACAATGCAGTATGACAGGTATACTGGTGGCCCGGGATATGAACATTTGTCAAGAACTATGTCAAAGGATGCAGACAATGCCAACAGTTCAAAATCAACTGGAACCCAGCGAATCCCTCCTTACACCTGATTGAAGGAGCCAAATCCATGAGGCCATTCACACAATGCTCCATGGATATGATCACGGACCTCCCGAATATTGATGGATATGATTCTTTATTGGTCATGGTTGACCATGGGCTTACAAAGGGGGTAATTATCATGCCTTGCTTGAAAACTCTTTTGCAAGGAGGAGCAGCATTACTCCTCCAGGACAACCTCTTCAAATGATTTGGCCTGCCAGATAGCATTATTTCTGACAGGGGACCCCAATTCATGGCAAGAACCTTCCAAGAATTGCTCAAACTTCTTGGAATCAAGTTGAAACTATCCATGGCATACCATCCCCAGTCTTATGGCACCACTGAATGGTTCAATCAGGAAATAGAAGCATATCTCACTATCTATTGCTCCTCTAACCCGACCACCTGGAAACAACATGTTGGCACCCTGGAATTTGTTCACAATGATTGAAGACATGCTGACAGACAAAGGACCCCATTTGAACTCATGTTTGGAACCAATCTGGTCATGATTCCCACTACATTCAAAAATACAAAATTTCCTTCAGTAGAGGAGAAGCTGAACAATCTTATTTCAGACAGAAAAGAAGCCCTCGCTGCACACAAACTGGCTAGAGCAAGAATGGCCAACTAACAGAAATTGAACTTTGTACCATTCAAAGAAGGACAGAAAGTATGGCTTGACTCAAGAAACCTCAAGACATGCTACAACAAGAAGCTAGCACTGAGAAGAGAAGGACCATTCAAGATCAAACATGTTCTAGGACCACTCATGTATCAGCTGCAACTGCCAAAGACATGGAGAATTCATGACATCTTCCATGCAATGTTGCTGATGCCTTACATGGAAACACAGGTTCAAGGCCAGAACTTCACACAACCACCCCCTGAAACAATAGATGGAGAACCAGAATATGAGGTCGAAACTATTCTAAACCATCAGAAGTTTAGAAACAGATGCTATCAATACTATGTCAAGTGGCTTGGCTATCCAATAACCAAAGTGTCATAGGAACCCAGATCAAATCTTGCCAATGCATCAGAGAAACTTGAGGTTTATAAACAACTTCATCACCTCCCACCATACAACTAGTTGAAATGCCATGCCATCCCTCCTGAAACAAGTCAAATCTGCATTGTTCCCTCCTCCTCCTCCACTTGAACAACCTCCAATGATTGGCACTATACCAGATCCCGATTGGGATCAGAAGATTAAGAAGATCAAATTCCTGGTCTTCTACCAAGACCCAAACATAAACCAGTTGTGGAGTGATCATTACTGATACCTTGCAGCCCAGAACACCATCAAACTGTCCACTCCCATTGCCCAAAAACTAGTGAAACAGGAGTTGAAGAAGACAGAAAAAGAACTTCAGAAAACACTTAAGAAGGTGAAATCAACCAAGTTTTGACTTCAACTCAAACTCCAAACTCAAATCCCAACCCAATCCCATTGAAATGCCTTCTCTCTACTCTCATACTTACGCTGCTGCTTCTGCCCCTTCTTCTTCTTGCTCTGAAATTCATGTCCATCTCTCCCAGATGGACTCTTCCTCTGACTGGCACAACCCCAATGATGCTCCTTCCACCCAATACCCCCCCTCCTTGTCAGTAGCAGATGAGGAGAGCATCCCCCTACAGCCACTTCTGCTATTAGGTCTGAAGAAGAACCCTACTCCTCCCCCTCCACTTATAATGTTGCCCTCAGACCTACCCGCCATTCCTCCTCACAATGAACAGTTCATCAATGGAATCACCATCGACAATCAAATGCCAGGACCCATTCTGACATGCCCCACTACACCACCCCTGACCACTCTGCCCATCACCATCCCCTGCAGGCAAACCCTTGCCACTATGCAGATGACCTCTGCCCAGAACACCACCTGAGACACACCTCCTGCCTACCCCATACCTCCTTCACTACCTGCCCAACCCAGACTCCCTTCTGCCCAACCTGACCAAACCCACATGCTCGACCCACCCCACAATGATGCTGCTTTGCTTGCAACAGTGTGAACCACTGGCAGGCAGATTGCCACCACTACCATTGTTACCACTGCCAACAATATTGACCAGGTCACAATATGATCGACTGTAGTTGACGACTGATATGATGCAGTGATGGGGAGTTCATAGGCTATGCCTATGAATTTAATGCAGAACAATTGGTGCATGTCAATGATATCAACCATACACTAAACAATTGGGATGACACATGGCAGGATAGTTGGCAGGGACCCAAGGCAGAGAACAATATGACAGGCAAACCACATTACTGAAGCCAGGGGCTTCAATTCTTAGTAGAGGGGTAATGTTATGACTCACTGTTTTCCTTTATCTTATCATGCCCCTCCTTTTCCTTATCATTTACTGAATGATTTATTATTTATATAGTTTCCATCATGATCATCTTTGTTTTGCAAGATGATCATTCTTTCTCTTACTTAAATATGTAGACAGTCTTTCCTTTCTGATCATCACCCCTTCTGTATCACCCCTGTGATGATCACCCCTTTCCAATTCCCCTTGTTTTGTTATTGTTTCATTTATATTATTATCAAAACCCAAATAGTATATAAACCATAGCTAGTCCACAGTGTACTTTAGCTTGTTCTTGAGAATATACTCTCTTATAACAACCAGAGCAAACTTGAACCCTTAGGCAATCTTCTGTTGAAGACAATACCTAAGTGGACTTCATTGAATGAACTCTATGACTACTATGCTAGACCTTATCTTATCAAAATTAGGTTCTATCATCAATGTCATAACACTGAGGTGGTCATTCTGCAGTAGAATTTGCATGAGGACAGAAGATTGTATTGCATTCAATGTTGCTACTTACAAGGTAAGGGCCCATTCAGTGGGGCACTGACCCATAGTGAGCATACAGTGAAGCCCACTCCATTGTATCCACCATTTGCTTGGACACCATATCACTTCTTATCCACATCCATGTTAACCTCACAGCCCATCTCTACTAAATTCCTCATCTGCATCAGAAGCAAGATTCAGGTCCTAAGTGAGATTCAGGTCCTAATGGGAGCTGGCACTGAAGGGCCCACTGGGTTTGTGTGATGTGACAGAGGTGAGCCCAGATGTGTAGGAATAATACAGGATGAACAAATGACAGAAAGTAGAGTGATGATGGTGGTGACTGGAGGGTGGCACTGACTTTAGCAAGGAGGGACCATGTAGGGGAGGCAGCAAGGAATTGACATTGTGACACTAGTGGCTGCAGAACACTGTTAGCACACTCAACATTGAAAGACAAATTGAGAAAAACTTAATGAATGACAGCACACCTGCCAGATGCCTTCAAACATGCCTTTCTTCAGGTGAAACATGGTCAATAGGGATGTGTCTTGAGTACATGAGTCAATGGCCCATTGCAGAGCTGGTATGAAGTGCTTGGAATGATCGAGGTTCAAATGTTCATCCTACTGTTAACAGTGTTGTGCCAGTTGGAGACCCTAGTTGATAGTCGAGAGTTGGACCTTGAGACCTGACCTTGACTGTAACCCAAATTTGGGAAGCAAGGTCAGGCTGAGGTCAGACAACTATAATTTTACATATGTCATGAACTGAGATTCCACCCTTTTGAAATTTCTGCCAGATGCTTATGATGTCCTAAATAGTGAGAGTACAGTAGTACCACAGGTGGTAAGATGCTTCAGTCTCCTCAGAAAAAGTACAGCCCAAAGGCAACTCCATTAATGTATCAATAATCTTCTTAGAAATATCCTGATTGAGTATTATGCCTTTTTATACTGAGATTTTATCCAGCCAATAGAGCTGACATCCATAAAAACATGGTGTAAACCATGTTTGACCTGCAGAGCACTCCTGCTTTCCACTCTTATTAACAAACCTCCTCGCTTTTCACAAATATGGGGTGAAAATGGTAGCACAAACACTTCACTGATCATCCTCTCTACATTAAAGGCCAAAGGAAGGAGCTATGACCTACATTGCTTCCCCAGGTTCAATTTGAACTTTATTTTCCAGATTATATATGTAATCTCAATGTCACATCATTGGCTCACACCTTATACTTGCCCAGTTGCAACTCAGTGCAGCTCACACCTGATCTCACTTTTGATCAATTGGGTGGTGCACTACTCAGAGAAAGATAGTTCATTCCCATGGCCTGACTGAATTTAAGTCAGGGGCCACCTTTGTTGAAGAGGTGATTATTTGGTGGCACAAATCAAAAGAAATGCTCACCATCCTCAATGATGGTGAGCATCAGTTATTGGAACTGGCCAATACCACTTCTTGCAGATCTTTCCACAGTAAGTTGCAGCTCAATACTGTTTCGCCCATTTCTGATGTTGATTTTAGGCAACTGACTCCAAAACAGAGTCTGATGACCTTCCTCTGCTTGTAGATTGACTTTCTATATTCATTTTCTATCTACTACAATGTGTATAGGGTTGATACAGAGAAGATTGTAGTTAGTGACACAATCACAATCAGTTGATGATAACATTGGCAGTCTCTCTAACCAATGGCCTTACCAAATAAGGCATGGCACGTGGCCATCAGAGTCAGACAGGTTGAGTCTTAGTCAAGTCCCTGACTATCTGTCTTAGCAGTGGAATATTCCAATGGCACAACACTGCTATACCCTCAAGCAAAGCATGGCACCAATGTTGAGCATGCCCTTGGCACTCCTGAGTCCTTTCTCTTCTCAATGGACTTTTAATCTGCAAACAATCAACTGATGACAAGCAATTCCAATGTCTTTTGCCTCCTTATTCTATCAAGACACTATGGAACAAGAGAGCAACAGAGCTACCTTGTCACATAGTACTCTTCAAAGCACAATCTCAGCCTTATATCTATCGTCTCCTATTTCTGACCTCCTCCATACATTCTCAATCTCATATTCCTTGCAAACACTGTCAAAAGGTTTAACTATCCTGTTCATCTTACCACTGCTATATAAGCATTGCAGGTCTGCCATACCTGGAGAGAGACTGCATTGGACTCCCCACCCTATGGGTCATCTCATCAACTTTGATCACAAATGTCTGAAGCTCAATTGGTGGAGGACCAAACTCATCCATCAGAGTAGGAATGCACCCCTGTGGGCCTATGGCCACATCAGAACCCAGCAAGACAGTGAAAATTTCCTCTTCATAGTCAAGAACCATTGGGAAAGGATACAGATGAAAGTGATTGCTCATATGTACTTCCAAGTTATTCAATATACCCAATAGGCTGCTGACTACTGCATTCAATGCAGGTCCAGCCAGAGGAATACCACTGACAACAGGTTGCAAGAGGTTCTATTGAGTAGCAAGTGGTACATACAGTGAGCAACCACTGTATGCACGATGTGCCCTGCATAGTATCGATGTAGCTACTAGCTTACCTGGGTTGTTAGAGGCTAGTGCTAAGGTGACTACTTAGGCTACTACAGAAGTATGAATGACTTAGATTAGGACACTGTTTAGAGCATCCTTATATACCTACAGGACATGCAGTGACTAACTACATATGAGTAATGCATAAGGCAATTACTCAGCTAATTACTATGTAATTACTAATATATACTCATAAGATGAGTAATATGCTCACTAAGTGATCACATGTTTTAGTCATATAAGATGACTGTGATACTCTGTCGTCACTGGATCTAGTCGCATATAGATGCATCTGATCAGGTGTGTCATGTGAGTCATGTGATGTAGTCACATGGACACTTATCATGTCAACACTCCCCCTCAAGTAGTGCCGCGTTAGCGCACATACTTGTTCTGACATGATGTGTCAGTATTCTATTCTAAGGGATAGAACTCTATGCCTAGAGCCTGTCTATGTTTAAGGAACAGGGTAGGGCCTAGATTCTTGGTGAACATATCGGCAACATTTTTGTCTGTAGAACGTGCTCTATCTTAATGTTCCCAAGTTCTATTTGTTCCCAGATATAGTGGTAGCATATTTCAATGTGCTTTATCCCTTTTTGGGTGATGGGATTTTGCGAGTTAAAAATAGCTCCATGACTATCTCCATATAAGGGAACGTATGGGATTGACATCCCGAGTTCTTTGAATAGAATCTTAAACCATGCACAATCACGTGCACAGTCAGAGAGTGCCATGTATTCTGCCATTGTGGATGACATTGATACTAGAGTCTGCATTTTGGAGTGCCATTTGATACTCCTGCTAGCAAGGGAAAAGAAGTATCCCTGTGTAGATCGACGTATGCGATCAGGCTCTGTTCTATCATCACTGTATGAGGCGTCACAGTAGGCATACAAGCCTTTATCGCTGTTTCCATCGAACACAAGTGCATAGTTGCGCGTACTGACAAGGTAGCACATGATATATTTAGCACGGTTCAGATGTTCATCAGATGGGTTTGCAGCGAACTTAGCCATCTGTGTTACAGCAAAGGCTATATTGGGTCGTGTTCCTAGCATTAAATATAGCAGGGAACTGATCACCGATTGATACTCTGACTGAAGTGAAGCTGAACTCATGCCTGTAAAGGGTTCTGGCTTATACCCGGTAGGTAATGGAGTCTGTGCTGTTTTGCATTTGTCATTCTGAAGCATGTAAGAATCTTATTAAGGTATGGCATTTGATCGATGTAGGTCTTGCCTTTTATGTACCTGATTCTCATGTGGAGAAACTCCTGACATACACCTAGGTCTCACATTCCCATGCAGTCATAAATAACTGCTTCTTTTGTCGGACTAACTTGGTGTTGGACCTGTGACATAATATCATCAACATATGCCAACATAATGACAATGGTCCCATCACTATGTCTTGTGACAAATATGCCAGCATCAGCATATAGGCATGTGAAACTGAGCTCTTTGAGGGAGTGATCAAGTTCAGACCACCATGCACGTGCGGCTTGTTTTAGCCCATAGATAGCTTTGAGCAGGCGGAGTACTTTCTTCTCTTGTCCCTTTATGGTAAAGCCATCAGGCTGTTCCATATATATCTCCTCATCAAGTTTCCTATATAGGAAAGCTGATTTGACATCAAGGGACTCTATACGCCATTTCTCAAGTGTCGCTAAGGCTAAGATTGTGCGGACCGACTTGAACTGGACAACCGGTGAGAAGATCTCATCATAGTCTAGGCCTTCTATTTGGGAAAATCCCTTGGCAACTAGACGGGCTTTTTTATGTCCATCGGACTTAATATCGAAAACCCAATGATTTTTGATGGCCTTTCGGCCTGGAGGTAGGTCAGCAAGCTCATAAACTTTTCGTTTACGAAGGGCTCTAATTCTTCGAATTGAGCCTTGTGCCATTCCTGTTGTTCATCAGCAGGTAGCCGGCTAAGATCTTTACTAGTCCAATTTCAGACATTCAATGGATCTGGAAGTGCACTATCGGAAATTGCCTTAGAAAGTAAATAGGCATGCCAATGTGCTCCCCCTTCCACTCCCATATTGGGATTGTACGGGTACTCAGCCACATGGTCACTAGAGGCCATAGACAAATTTGGAGTGGATCCGGTTATGTCTAATCTGTGCCAGTGATCTCTATCGGTGGCTGTACCAGGAGGGTATACATTCCCTTCTTTTTGCATACTTTTACTCTCACAAGTGCTCCTTCTTGGAGCATCACCGGCAGCTCCCCCTGATGGACCGGCACAGGGTTTCCACGGTGCAGGTGGTGGGAGATTAGAACTCAGTCCTTGCCTAGGAGTAGAAGGCATACTTGGACAAGTATCTGCTGGTGACTCGGGAGGTGGAGTCTTGGGTGGCTCGTCATCATGAGGTTCCCCAGTCTCACTTGACAGATTATTTGGGGGTGGTCTATAGGATGGTTCATCACCATCATGAGAATCACTGTCCTCCACTTCCAAAACAGGTTCCTCCAGGGAGGTGCACTTACATATTTGGGTAAGCAGCAGTACTTTAGCCTTTTGGCATTTAGGAAACAAATGTTCATCAAAAAGCACCATGGCAGCTATGAATAGAACATTGTTGGGGCTTCACATGAACATCATATTAGAAGTATGTCCACGATATCCGAGGAATATCATCAACTCAGATTTGGGCAAAAGTTTATTTGCCCGTGTATCCTTTGGAAGGAACACGTATGCCCCACATCCTAATACCTGTAGGTGTGACAAATCAGGCTTTTCTCCATTGATTAATTCAAATGGAGATTTCCAGTCGAGTCGACGCATGGGAGTTCTATTGTATAAATAGACTGCGTGTATGACGCAAAACTCCCACCAGCTGTCAGGAAGACAGGCTAATAGGCGCATAGACTCGGCTTTCTCATCTAAAGTCCGATTGAAGCGTTCAGCTCAACCATTCATTTGGGGCTGATGTGGTATGCTTCTTTGGATCTCGATCCCAAGATCCTTAAGGATTTCAATATATTCCTTATCAATGTATTCACTGCCATTGTCGCTCATCCACTGCTTGACTTTGGCATTATACTTGGTTTTCACCATGGCTATGAATTGCCTGGTGGCATCTTTCACATCACTCTTTCATTTGAGGAGTGTGACCCAAGTATTGACGTGTGATCATCAATAAAGGAAATGAAATATTTGTATTGGTGATATGAAGTCACTGGATACTCCTTAAGGTCTGAATGGATCCGCTGGAATGGTCTGGTTGCATGTTTGACATTGTCTGGGAAAGAGCGTGCATGCATCTTTCCTTTCGCGCAACCTTCACATATACCAGCATCCTTCGGGACTTTAATAGATGGGAAGTTTTCGGAATTAGCCTTAAACTTCTCGAACACTTGAGTGGAAGGGTGTCCGAGTTGTCTATGCCATAGATTGTAATCTTCGGCATGTACCAATTTCATCGTGATCAAGTTCTTTCCAGAGATGATCTGCAACTTAACCCAAAACATAGTGTCATGATGAGAATGCTTCAGCAATGCATTCAGAATGGTGCAGCTATTCTCTTTGGATATGAAATTAAGTGATCGTGAATCACCTAATATAACATTTCCTGCACTGAGGATTTGACCCATTGACAGAAGTCGTACAGTCACATCAGGCATGTAGAATACTGGATGAAGTCGCAATGTTTCATGCATCACAGTATTATTCTTATCGGTAACTTCTGTTTCAATAAAAACAGTACCAAATCCATCGACATAGGCTATGCCGTTAGCAGTTTGGACCCTTGGTCTTTCTTTGCTTGGAAATTTGGTAAGTTCTGAGAAGTCAGAGATTTGTCCAGAAAAATGCATGGATGCTCCGGAATCTACAAGCCATTCCTCAAATGTCTTCTGACATTCCTTTCCCTTACAGTTCACACAAGAGACAACATGATCAAGGTATATATTATAGATAGTAAATAAATTTAGTATACTATCTACCCCATACAGCATATTAATACCTGTGGGTTGATCAGTTAGTATCTTGTCAGCATGTGAACAAGAAGGTACTTGCCAGTCTGGATGAGGGAGGAGCACTGAATCACCATGATTCTGCTCTAACTCATCCTCATAAGAGATTGGGTCTGAATCCCGCATCATCTCGTACATATCATTCTGGCTCTGTTGAGCCATTTTAGTTATGACATTCCCATCTGCACCAATATAGTGTGATCCGAGATGAAGGGACTCACCGATCGGTGGTGGCGGTGGAAGATCTTCTTCCCCAAAGGAGATATACTCCTCATCATTGTCCACATAGGTGAGATCACCTTGTGACACTACCCCATTCATTTGATTCCAATCTTCTGCCATAAGCAGTTCAGAATCGACTGCCATGTGAGAAGGATCTGGGGTCAGCACCCGATAGGGCTCGAATTAGGCACACCAAAGATTGCGAAACCATGGGTACCATGATGGAGGCGCTGGATGTCATTGTGGCATTTGTATCATTAATGGATGGGAGACGTCCATAATGAAATTGGAACTTGGCAAACTGGGGGTTGGGATCGGAGAGATCAATCTTGAGATTCATGAGGACCCTAAAGTCCTCGAGGGTCTCAACAAACATCTCCTTGGAGTACTTCGTTTTGATCCAATCCCATGCTTCAGCCACAGACAGGGTTTTAACCTGGTCCCAAATACCAGTGTCGAGGCACATGGCCAAAAGGCCAAGTGCCTTGGAATTCTTGGAGTTGAAACTCTCCAATTTTTGGCAGTATGTTTCCTCAGTGGCAGTCCAGCGAGAGAAGTGGGCATTATACAGGTTGAGATCACCCTGGGTAGGCCCAACAGCAGGAGTGGTGTCGGTGGCATGAGTGCCAGAGGGGAAGGCAGGTTCCCTAATTTGTTGCTCTGAAGGAGCAGTAAGGGTGCCTTCAAGGACAGCTTTAACATCCATACGGAGGATGACAGCCTCCATCTTCAATGCCCATTGGCGGTAGGGATGACCATCAAATTTCAGAAGGTCGGAGGCAGAGAAGGAGATGGAAGTGGTGTTTTTGACAGAAGACATCTTGTTGAGTTGTTTGGATAGTTGATTTCTGTTTAAGAAAAAGGCTGGGTTGTGTCAGTGACAGGTGTGTAAGAAGCATGCTAAATAAGGAAAGCACTGCTAAAAATACCTGCACCAGACATGGAATTAACCCCTTAAGGGCAATTTGTCCAGACAGTGACAGATGTCTGGGCCCACATGACAAGGCCCTGTACAATGTTGCGCATGGTAGTGAACAATTGTGGGAGAGTGTTCTGTCTAGCGACGAACAGCTGTGGTCAATGTTCTGCCTAATGGTGAACTATCTTCCCAGGTAGAAGTAAGCTACAGACTGATGCTGAGCAGGTTCTGCACAATGGTGAACAATGCTAAACAGGTTCTGCCCTAAGGCAAACTCAATGTCCAGCAGGTTCTGCCAATGGTGAACAGCATGCTTTGCTATGGGGGCCCATAACCTATTGAGCAGCAAGTAGTACATACAGCGGTAAACCACTGAATGCACAATGTGCTCTGCATAGTATTGTTGTAACTACTATCTTACCTGGGTTGTGAGAGGCTAGTGCTAAGGTGACTACTTAGGCACTACTTAGAAGTGCAAATGACTTATATTAGGATGCTGTTTAGAGCGTCCTTATATACCTACAGGACATGCAGTGACTAACTATGTATGAGTAATGCATAAGGCAATTACTCAGCTAATTACTATGTAATTACTAATATCTACTCATAGGATGAGTAATATGCTCACTAAGTGATCACATGTTTTTAGTCATATAAGATGACTGTGATACTCTGTCATTACTGGATCTAGTTGTATATAGATGTGTCTGATCATGCATGTCATGTGAGTCATGTGAAGTAGTCACATGGACACTTATCATGTCAACACCACCTGGCTCAGGCACATCCCTACCTTCTCTGGCTTCTGCCATCTATCTGGCCCACATCAGCCTCAACACATTTAACATTTCATGAGTATATCCCTCTCAATATCACCTATCCTGACTCTCCCAGCCATGCCACAAAGCTTCCAACTGGATGCAGTTCAGATCTCAGGCAGAGCTCACCTTACTGCTGTGCCAATCATACATCCACAGCTCCAAACATGGCTGGAAAATGCACTCCACCTCAACAAAGGAGCATTTGCAAGCTGACTATAGGTTAGGTATGGCCTCCCCCACTGCCCAATTTGCAGAGCAATGTGGTGAATTAAACAAACTATAGCAAAGCAGTGGGCACAGCAGGCCAAGTTCTTAGAAGTATGCAAGATCTGCCACATAAGCTAAAACAATCCAGCTGAGGTTCCATCAAGGTCTGACTAGATGCCACCTCAGAATTCATTTTACATGTCTTTGAACATAGTATATGCTGAAGATCCCAGTGATATTGGTTACAAGTGAATGGTGCCTGGTGACATAGTAATGAGGTTGATGACAAAATGTTAGTGGTGGAGTTTGAAACAAGGCTTTGGCTGGATAACCCTGTCACTGTATGTGATATGTTTGTGGCACAAACCTGGATTACACTCTAACTCATTTCATACCTGCTATACTGACACCAATTCTAAATTCTCTGTCATACGTATCTGGAAACTGAGCAAATTGATATTTTTTCATACATGTGTCAGAGGATATAATCAATGGTGTGTAAAGAAGTACCATAACTACTCCAGGAATATTAAGACACAATGATTGTCACATGTCCTGCACAATAGGGGAAGTTTGGAGCTCATAGATGACCTTAAAAGAGTCAATCATCCCTAGGAGATGATGGCTAGTATGTGCTGACTCACCCCAAAAAAATACAGATATATCATATCAACAGTCACCTCTTTCCCTTCTACCAGAATCTTTTTGCTGCTAGAGTAGTAAGTAATCAGCACATTGATTCTAATTGGCCTCCAGGTAGCAAGGCCAATGCCAAATGTTTTGTCCAGCACATTATATTTCCACCTGCCCAAATCTTGGATGCCCAGAATATCAAGGAAATGTGCTGAGATAGCACCCTTCACTGCATCTAAAATACCCAAGACCTCAGCAATTATCTGTTTATGACCCACCTATGACCTTTGCTGCATCTAACAGGAAGTATCTATTGGTCAGACTATTATATGGTGCACTGAAGCATAAATACTCACCTGAATCAGGATCAGGCACAGTGATATGAATACTACTAAGGCATACATGATTTTAGGAAGGATATTGGGAAATTTGGAGGTCATGATGTACTCCATAATATGTAACTGGACATATGCATCAACCTGGTAGTTGGTCAAGCTGCAAGTGTTGAAGTATGCCAAATCCTGGTTCTTGCTAAAGATAGGCTGAGATTCATTGGTTGCAAAGTCTGTGGGCTTTTCATCACTATCATATAAGTAGTTCCATTTGGTATAGAAGTTAGGCATGTTGTATTCATAGAGAGCCTGATCAAGGTCAACATTGTTTGTCACAGAAGGCTAGAATATGTTTGTGCCTATGGTAAGATCAGTATACAATGGGAGTAAAGTCATACCAAAGTGACAAGTGGCAAGAGGGCTGCAGGACTATATGCCTGGCTTTGCAGATTGTGGAACACTGAGACAGCTGGGGACAAGACAGTATAGTAAACCTGATGTGTTTTAAAAAAAAAGCTATTATGATAACAATTTTCCATACAAAAGAACTCACCCCTACAAAGTACAGAATATGAAGGGTGACCTTGACTGCTGATTCTGTGTGTGTGGCATTGGTATATATAAGTGAGATGTGAAGTTGGTAGGAGTCAATATCAGGATTGATGGAGTCATAGATTTCATTATACATTGTGTGGTGCCATGCATTATTGCAAGGATATTCACAAAACTTGCTGATTACCACTGATAAATCAGATGATCCCTTATCTTTAAATGCTATTTGTGAGTTTACTTATATGATCAAATTATGTGGGTCAGTACCTTTCATCCAGTTGTCCAAGTGTGAAGACCTGATGTTCAGGTAAATCAGTGCTGATGAGAAGGTTAAAAGGAATGTGAAACACATACTCTAGTCCATCTGCAACATAAGCCCCAATGCCTGCCATAAGGTCATGATGGCCATCAATGATACAATAATCTGAAACAGGAAGAACTTTTCAATTAATGGTATCCACATCCAGTGGATTGCAGTGGGCTTTATTGCTGTCCCATTCACATCCAAATGCCTTCTCAAAATGGCCTTTTGTTAGGGCCTCACTATAATCTTGGAGTGTAGCACCATCTAGCAATATTCAATCAAAATCCTTCAGATTAAATATAAAGTAAGCTTGGAAAGGAGCCATGTGGGATGGGCATAGCAAATATTCATAAGAATGGTGAGCTCACACTGTTCAGTTTGAGCTTTGCTGTGCTCAATAGCTTTGATTCAAGCTGGTCCATGACCTGTTGTACTGTAATGCTTGAGCAATTGCCCATAGTTAAGATGTATGTTGGTAAAAAATGTAAATGCAGACTTGGGAGAAATGCAATCTAGCATACACTTTATATGGCTATGGGCTTCAGTGATTAGATCATCATCAATGACCTATTGGAAAAGTAAGATGTCATATGATAAATCTTTGCATTGGTAGATGACCAACAGTGGCCAGATGAAGAACAAAATCTGAACAGCTGGGTTGTATGCACAATTGGGAACTGTTACGACTCTCCTTTACCGTTATCTTATCGCACGCCCCTCTTATTTTCTTTTCCTTATCATTTATCGAACGATTACTATTTATAGTTTCTTCATGATCATCTTCGCTCATGAGATGATCATTCTCTCTCTTACTTGTATGAGGACAATCTTCCTTTTCTGATCATCATCCCTTCCGCAGTACCCTATGATGATCACCCCTTTCTGATTCCCCTCGTTTCGTCACCATTTCATTATATTATTATCAACCACAAATAACTATATAAACAGTAGCTAGACTACAATGTACATTAGCTTGTTCTTGAGAATATACTCTCTTGTAACAACCAGAGTGAACTTGAACCACTAAGGCAATCTTCTGTCGAAGACAATACCTTAGCGGACTTCATCGAACAACCTCTACGACTACTACGCCAGACCTTATCTTATCTGATTAGGTTCTGTCGTCAACATCGTAACAAAAGAACAAGCTCCCACCTCATCCAACGCTTCTGCCTAGCAAGCGTTATCCGCCGACATTACGGCTCGAAGAAGAGGACGATTCGCCGCTAGTTTTAGTGACGAAGAATTCTCTGACCCGAACACCGACCAAACCTCTGACGCAGGCGCGTCCGATGAATTTAACACACCACCAGAAGGAGAGGAACCTCCTCTAACCCGATCAACTTTCTTTGGATCTACCGTCCAAGAACCGGGCCCGATAAGACCTGACTTTGAATCTTTGCTAGATACTCTACTTAGATCCCAACCCGTCTTCTACCCAATGAATGAACCCGAAATGCCAGAAGGAACCTCTGACACCGCCCCTGCTGCCCCCACCTCCCCACCGGAAAAGGAATAGGAATCATTCCTACCCCCTTCTCCGGAGACCGTTCCAAGGTCAAAACCTTCATCCAAGACTTGGGTGATTACTTCGAATTAAATGGAGATATCTACAATACCGATGCCAAGAAAATCGTATTTACCCTTGGACTTCTCAAAGGAGGAGAAGCGGAAGCCTGGAAAAAGGCTTTCAGAGAAGACCACACCACAGACGTCAAAGACGCCACAGGTGTACCAACCGGAGCCATCACCAAGAACTACGGCTCCGCCCTCGAATTTGAAAAGGCTTTCAATGAAGCCTTCAAACCGACTGAGACGAAGGACCAAGCGTTCTTCGAACTCCGAAACCTGAAGCAGGGAAAAGCTTCAGCCGCCGAATTAAACACCAAGTTCAACGAACTGGTGAAGACCGCCAAGATTCCCACTACAGGGAATGAGAGCATCTTAATCGACTACTACATGAACCCTTGAACAATTGGCTTCAGAGAAGATTATGGGACTTGACATCCTTCCTACCACGCTCGTCGCCTGGCAGAGGAAGGCAGTCGAGTACGACACCCATCGAACGAACTAGCGCGCCTTTTGGGCAAGACCACCACCCAGGCGCCGAACGAACGAAAGACTTGGTGGGCTAATATAGCCAGAGGAAACCCCGCCCCCAGTGTCCCCGAACAAACCACCAAGACCCGAACGCTATGGTCGTTGACAAGATCGACGTCAACGCCATGACCCAGGAAGAACAAAGCGAGCTCATGAGAAAGGGGCTCTGCTTCCGATGCAAGAAGCCCGGCATGTCTCAAGAGACTGCCCGAGAAGGGCAAGAACAGGAGGAACCCTCCGCCGAAGAAGAACCCCTCAAGGGAAGAGCGCTCCATGCACACATCAGGTCCCTCATGCAGGACCTGACCGAAGAAGAACGCGAAGAAGTGTACGAGATGGGAGACCAAGAGGGTTTTCAATAAGGAGATGCATGAGACCAATGTATGCAACTCCTTCTCTAGATATTTATTCTGTAGTCTCGGCTCGAATTGAAAATAAATCGCTCCAATTGCCCTTTTCATTCGAGACCGAGAACAGAACGAAAATCGTTGGATCGCTCTAGGAGACACTGGAGCAAAAGGGAAGTTCATCGACCAGAACTTCGGAAGAAACACAACCTGGTAACAAAGGCACTGGAAAAGGAAATTCGAGTCTTAACGTAGACGGAACCCCGAACAAAAAGGGAACCATCAAGGCTACGTCGATCTAAAGCTCGACATCGACAGACAACCCCGAACGGAACGATTACTGGTCACCGGCCTCAGAAAACAGAAGATCATTCTTGGTTTTCCCTGGTTCGAAGAAAACAACCCGGACATCAACTGGAAAAACGGACACGTCAAACTCAACAGGGAGATTAGTACTACTTCCCAAATAGAAGAAGTACCCGATGAGGAAATCCAACAGTCAATCAATTGGACAACTCTTCCGACCTAATCATTTCCTTTTTAGGTAACGAACCCCTTCCGGAAACGAAGGAGATCTGGAACATCCCTGAGGACGACAATGAAATTTGGATCAACGCGAAACTGACTTCCTCACAAATCTTCGCCCAGAAGCATGATGTGAAGAAGGAAGAAAAGCCGCTCAAGGAAATGATCCCACCAGAATACCATGAATACCTGGACATCTTCGATAAGGACACCGCCAACCGATTCCCCGAATCTCGATCTTGGGACCATAAGATCGAACTCAAGGAAGGTTTTCAACCTAAAGTTTTCAAGACGTATCCTCTGACACCCTCCGAGGATACCGAATTGGATAAATTCCTGGAAGAAAACCTGAAAAAAGGATATATTCGACCGTCTAAATCGCCTATGGCTTCCCCCTTCTTTTTCGTATCTAAAAAGGATGGGAAGCTTCGACCCTGCCAAGACTACCGGTACCTGAATGAATGGACTGTCAAGAACGCCTATCCCCTCCCTCTGATCCCCGAACTCATGGATAAACTCAAAGGAGCCAAGTATTTCACTAAACTTGACGTCCGATGGGGCTATAACAACATTCGGATCAAGGACGGCGACCAATGGAAAGCGGCATTCAAAACAAACAAGGACTATTCAAACCGACTATCATGTTTTTGGCATGTGCAATTCCCCAGCGACTTTCCAGTCAATGATGGATTCGATGTTCAAAGACGTCGTCCATCAAGGTTTCGTCATCATTACATGGATGATATTCTTATCTTCCATAAAGATAAGAAGAAACTGGAACAGATAACGAAGGAAGTACTTCAAATACTCCAGGACAACGACTTGTATTTGAAACCAGAAAAATGGCATTCGCCAAACGAAAATTGACTATCTTGGAATGATCATCCAAGAAGGAAAAATATCGATGGACCCTTCCAAACTCAGCAGGATAGCTGACTGGCCAGAACCAAGAACGTAAAACAGGTCCGATCCTTCTAGGATTCGGAAACTTTTACAGAAGATTTATTCGGAAATACTCGGAAATAGCTCGCGCACTTAACGAGCTGTTGAAAAAAGACCGCAGCTTCGAATGGAATGAAGACGCCAAGAAATCGTTCGAACTGCTGAAACGGAAATTCACTGAAGAACCCATACTGACCATGCCGGACACTGCTAAACAATTCCAGATTGAATGCGATGCATCCAAATACGCATCTGGAGCAGTTCTGACACAGCTCGACAGTAACGGAGACCGACACCCGTGGCATTCATCTCGAAGACGTTCTCTCCCACCGAGAGAAACTACGAGATTTATGACAGAGAATTATTGGCATGATCCGATCCCTCAAAGAATGGAGACACTACATTCAAGGATCGACATTCACAACGATCATCTATTCCGACCACAAGAATTTGACGTACTTTAGAAGTACTCAAAAACTGAATAGACGCCAAGCAAGATGGTCTCTATTCCTCTCGGAATATGATATACAACTGGTCCACCTCCCCGGAAGCAAAATGGTTCAATCGGACGCCCTCTCGCGAAGACCGGACATGATCCCCGATGAGGATCATGACAATGAAGACAAGATTCTCCTTCCAGAGAGTCTATTTATAAACTTGATTGACGCGATCTCCAAATGGAAATCGCCCAATCAGGAAACAGACAAAGACGTAACGGATGCATTAAAACTTCTCACTCAAGAAGGACCTCGAAGTCTTGCAAAAGACTTAGATGACTGGGAAACAATGCAGATGGAAGGCATCGGCGAATTGATCTTTTACAAGAAAAAGAACTATATTCCCGATGACCAGGAACTACGAAGGAAGATAGTCGCGATGTACCATGACTCGGTCACCGCAGGACACCCCGGAGAACTGGAAACGTACAACGCTGTACGACAACTGTACTGGTGGCCCGGAATGCGAACATTCGTCAAGAATTATGTCAAAGGATGCGGACAATGCCAGCAATTCAAGATTAACCGAAACCCGGCGAATCCCTCCTTACACCCGATGAAGGAGCAAATCCATGAGACCATTCGCACAATGCTCCATGGATATGATCACGGACCTCCCTAACATCGACGGATATGACTCCTTATTGATCGTGGTCGATCACGGACTTACAAAGGGGGTAATTATCATGCCTTGCTCGAAAACCCTTTCGCAAGAAGGAGCGGCATTACTCCTACAGGACAACCTATTCAAACATTTGGCCTACCAGACAGCATCATTTCTGATAGAGGACCCCAATTCGCTGCCAGAACCTTCCAAGAACTGCTCAAACTTCTTGGAATCAAGTCGAAACTGTCAACGGTGTATCATCCTCAGTCAGATGGTACCACGGAACGATTCAATCAGGAAATAGAAGTGTACCTCGCTATCTATTGCTCCTCGAACCCGACCACCTGGAAACAACACGTTGGCACCCTGGAATTCGTCCATAATGATCGGAGACATGCTGACAGGCAAAGGACCCCATTCGAACTCATGTTTGGAACTAATCCTGTCGCAATTCCCACCACTTTTGAAAACACGAAGTTTCCCTCAGTCGAAGAGAAACTGAAAAACCTCATCTCGGACAGAAAGGAAGCCCTTGCCGCGCACGAACTGGCTAGAGCAAGAATGGCTGAACGACGAAAGTCCAACTTTACACCATTCAAAGAAGGACAAAAGGTATGGCTGGACTCCAGAAACCTGAAGACATGGTACAATAAGAAGCTGGCACCGAGAAGAGAAGGACCGTTTAAAATCAAACGTGTCCTAGGACCTCTCACGTATCAGCTACAACTGCCAAAGACATGGAAAATTCACGACATCTTCCATGCAACATTGCTGATGCCCTACACGGAAACACTGGTTCATGGCCGAAACTTCACACAACCACCCCCTGAAACGATTGATGGAGAATCCGAATACGAAATTGAAACGATTCTTAACCATCGAAAGTACAGAAATGGACGATATCAATACTACGTCAAGTGGGCCGGTTATCCGATAACCGAAGCTTCGTGGGAACCCGGATCGAATCTCGCCAACGCACCGGAAAAGCTTGAAGAATACCAACGTCTTCACTCGCTTCCACCATACCAACCATGAACTCAAACGCCACGTCCCCTGCTTACCACAATAACACGTTCATGGCCGACCTTTTTACTGTAAACCCGAACACCGCGCCCCTCTCTCTCCAGAACGATACATTCATAGTCGACACCCTCACCTTCCCGAAACCACCACCCACACCAGAACAGATGAGAATCACTTATTGGGAATGGAAATTCGCACAAGAGCTTCCTGCACCAATACCCAATAATATAACCTGGAAAAGCGAGCAAGAATGGAATGCCATCGTGACGACCCGAATGATCGATCGAGAGAACGACAGATGGGAAACTGAAACGATCACCCCTGCTAAGGAGAAGGCCTCAAGGCGCCTGATCAAGAAACTGCGAACAATCCTCGAGGAGTACTTGGAATACTTATAAAAGGTGAACCAGCCCATCCAGTACTCCTCAGTTCCTTCATCGCCTCCTACAAATCATGCCTCGCTTCTCTACTCGAACTCGTGCTGTCGCCTCCGCTCCCAACTCGTCGCCCTCTGAAATACGCACTCGCCTTGCCCAAGCAAATGCGCCCTCACTGAACCGACCCCCGTCCCTTCCTCCTCTCGTGCTAGAATCGAAGTCCGACTCTCCCAGACGGACTCCTCCTCCGATTCACCAGACCCGAATGATGCCCCCTCTACGAGGTATCCACCTCCGATCCCCACGGTACATGCCCCCCTTCGCTCTGTTGAGGATTTCCTCAATTTACTCGACTTCGTCGATTTTCAACAGCTGACCCACAAGGAACTCGAACAGTTCCTTGACCACCCCCGCCGCTACTCGACTGCGCTCGAAGTTCTCATTACCAATCCCTTCCTTAGGGATACCCTCCGCCAGTTCAAGCACGAAACCGACCGAACCCAGCGCCACCGTGAAATAGTCAAGGCGTCTCGAATGAAGTCAACACAACTGTTCGAGACCCTTACGCGCTTCAGGCTCGAAAGAGCCATTCACCCTCTCCTCGTCAGCAGCAGACGATGAGGAGAACGCCCTCCCGCCGCCACGTCTGCTATCAGACCCATTCGCCCGTTCCTCCTCGCAACGAACGATTCCTCAACACCGTCTCCATCGACGACCACTCCCCAGGACCCTTTCCGGCACGCTCCCATGCACCACCCCCAACCACGCCACCTGTCACCGCTCCCGAAGACACCCACTCGCCACCATGCAGACGACCTCTGCCCAGAACGCCGCCCGTAACCACCCTCCTGCCTACACCGAATCCTCTTCTTTACCAACCCGACCCCACACTCCTTTCCGACCCGCCCGAACCCCGACGAACCCCCGACCAAGTCCACGACGGCGCTGCTTTGTTTGCAGCAGCGCGAACCACTGGCAGGCAGACTGCCATAGCTACCGCTGCCGCCACTGCCGCCAGTATCGTCCTGGCCATAACTCGATCGACTGTAGTCGACGACCGATCCGACGAAGTGACAGGGAGTTCGTAGGATATGCCTATGAGTTCACTGAAGAACAATTGGCAAACGTCGACGACATCGACAACTCACCAAACGACTGGTACGATGCGGCGCACAACTCCTGGCAGGGAGAAGAAGCAGAAAACAACATGAGCAGTGAACCCCATTATTGAAGCCAGGGGCTTCAATTCTTAGTAAGGGGGTAATGTTACGACTCTCCTTTACCGTTATCTTATCGCGCGCCCCTCTTATTTTCTTTTCCTTATCATTTATCGAACGATTACTATTTATAGTTTCTTCATGATCATCTTCGCTCGCGAGATGATCATTCTCTCTCTTACTTGTATGAGGACAATCTTCCTTTTCTGATCATCATCCCTTCTGCAGTACCCTATGATGATCACCCCTTTCCGATTCCCCTCGTTTCGTCACCGTTTCATTATATTATTATCAACCACAAATAACTATATAAACAGTAGCTAGACTACAATGTACATTAGCTTGTTCTTGAGAATATACTCTCTTGTAACAACCAGAGTGAACTTGAACCACTAAGGCAATCTTCTGTCGAAGACAATACCTTAGTGGACTTCATCGAACAACCTCTACGACTACTACGCCAGACCTTATCTTATCTGATTAGGTTCTGTCGTCAACGTCGTAACAGGAACACCCTGAAAGATCTGGTCAGTTGATAGGCCACCTTGACATGTGTACGTATATTTGGAATTCTAGAGTTCAATATGCATCTATTCATGTTATTGCTGGTCTAAAGATGTACTCCCTGGTAAAATTTCCCTGCTGTCTACTATGTGAGTATGCATGCAAACTGTTTATTAATATTGTGAGATTGTTCAATTATGAAATTGATTGGCTCTTGTACAAATCATCAGAGACTTATCTAGCAGGTCACGTTAATGTTCAAATTGGCCATTTATTGAAACTACTAGTGCAGAGGAGATAGCAGACCTCATACCTTCTGGATATTTTTGCACCTGCAATGGGAATACATTCATAGTCTAGGTGATGTATCATAACCATTTGCTAAAACCTAATGACATTTTTCAAAAAAAATTACAGATGATGTAGAGCTCACAATGACATTGGAATCCTATGCAGGAGAAGTCTTCAGCAATAAATTTCAATACATATGGGATCAAAATCCTCCAGGTTACATCAATGATGGATCCTTTATGATCAGCCATAGTGGCTAGAACCATGTATCAGCTTGCAAAGATGGCCAAGGACCCTCATGCATCTACAAGGACATCTTACATCTATAGTGGCTTCCCCATGTCATGTATTAGCCTGTATAGACCATACAGAGTGAGCTGAGGGTGGGGGAATAGTTCAGGATTGATGGTGATGTAAACAGTGGCCAACAATGCCCCAGAGACTACTATTTGTGTGTAGCTCATCATCAGGGGTGCATTCCAGGGCAGGGGGAAATCCAGTGGGTTCTATTAATTAATCTCTACCTATATCAAGCATTTGCGTGCCCCAGGAGGAGCGGGATGGGGTGGATGGCAAGGGATGGGTTTGGATGTACTTCGGGACAGCCATTGCATAATGATGTCACCATACTGATCTCCATTCCGAGGCTGCTAATTTTAGCCCCTTGGAACATTGCAACCATTTCAGGATCCAGGCACTCTGGCAAGTTTGCAGCACCTGGACTTATTATCCAAGCACTCCAGCAGCTGCATTGGGTTCTATTATAATCCCTTCCTCTTACTCTCTGTAACAGTTATACATATGTAATCTAGTGTGAATTACAAACCTAACCATGCAACTTTCATGGTGAAAAATGGATGGGAAGGGCTGGATGCATCCAAAGTAATTCGGATGATGTGACGTTCATCATAGGATGAGCATTATAAATAGATTCTATCAAATCAACATGATTTGATGATGTCATTGATTGAATGCATCCCACTGAAAGCAGGAATCCATTTTACTGATGACATCATGTTGCCTGATCCAGGCTCCAGAGATAAATTCCCAGCATCTGGATGTGTTATCCAGGGCATCCCAAATTAGAATGCTACTGCATATGAAAATCACCCCATTATTCTGTGGAATAACAACATATACATGGCTTCCTTATCAATATAAGCCAATGGACAGTCACTTTTATGGCAGAAAAGGCAGAGGGAAGGTGCCAAAGTGTTCAGATGATGCGGCATCTGTCGTAGGATGATGACTATAAATAGCCATCATCAATATGTGATCTGGAATTCCACTGCTGGTACTGCTGCTTAGGCATGTCAAAATCATCCCAGAACTTTTGAACTCCATTTTGTCTTACTGAAATTGATGAGACAAATTGTCAAAAGTGGGTTAGGGCTTAGCATTAAGGCTGCCTGATGATGATGTTCTCCACCATGAGTCTCCGGGAATCAATCAAAAATGGGTATCCTTGGGTATTTGCACTTTATCGATGGTCCCTTGTCATCCCTCCAATTGTAATTGCATAGTAATGTTCCATACATAAGTGCACACATAGTCATGTAATTTTTATTTTTAAATGTGGAAGACAACAAACAGAAAATTGGGCAGTTGCACCAGTGTGGCTGTTGGCTACCAGAATGAGCACTATAAATAGATTATACCTGCAGCATCGCTCTTCCATGCAGCCTACCCACTTTCAATTCTCTTGTCCCCTCAGATTGATGGATTTAGTTGCAATTTCCTTGATAATACAAACCTATCAATACCATTTTTGTGTGAAAATAGTGGCAGGAAGCTATGCTATAACTTTGGGTTTGGACTTAACCATGAGAGCACACAATCAAATATACATAGAGCATGCTAAAAGATAAAACTAAGTGCCCATGACCTACAAAGTAATGAGGGTTTGATTACGGGTTTGACTAGACATCATCCTCATCCTCTCCCTCCATAAAATCATCCAAACCATCCTCTGTGTTGGTGGCATCATCATCCTCATCATTGTCATCATCCTCATGATTGTTGTTGCTTTGACCCACACCTTTGGATGAAGTCTTGGGATCGGAAACCTGCTCAGAGTCTTCAAGTGGTGCTCTCCAGAGAGTGCGGAAATGAGATGCTAAGTCTTGCTGAAGCCTTGACTGGCTGGCTGCATAAGCATGCAGTCCCTCTACCATCTCCTTTGACAACCCTTCTCTCAAAGCCTCTTGGTCTCACCACCAAAGGGACTTCCATTTGAGGAATGTGAGGATGCATCGCATTTCCTCCTTGAGAAGCATGACCTCTTCAGTAGCCCTCATTGTCCTGGCATGGCTCTTTGACCACTCTACTCATAAATTGTCATCCTTGTCATCGTCGCCATCATAAGGAATTGTCTGCCATATCCAGGAGAGGGTGCATTGTGTTTCACCTGTACCATCTCGACATGTCCAGGCTCGTTAAGTAGCTCAAATTCTCCATTGTCGATGGAGTCTGGTGCACCAGAGGCAGGGCTGGGAGCAGCCCGCTGATCATCTTCCAATGTTCCAAGATGGCCAGTTTTTGGAAGGAGGCAATCAGGATCCTGGTAACCTCGAATATCCTTATCTTCAAGGATGCAGAATGTGTCTTCCCACTTTCCAGGTCCTGACAGACTCATCTTCGCTGAGCGTGCTGCTCGTTACTTGTCCACTGCATTCCTTGCTTTCAAATGAATGTGATCAATGATAGACCTTGATCGTGTTCCATCACATTGACTGCAGATGTTCTTGTTTTTGAAGTGTATCATCCGACTTTTGACTCTGAGAATGTGATGAATCTTGTGGAGGGAGTCCCTGCACTGTGCATCACATAGCCTTTCTTCAATGGAAGGGAGGCCAGGGTGAAAAATGGCAGCATGTGCAGACACAGGTAAGTGAGAGGGGAGCCACAACTCAATGTTCTCAGGCAAGTTTGATGCTTCAGCACTTTCGGCAGTGTGAGATGTATGTGGGTGGTCAATTTGATACTGAAGGAGTCCTGGCATGTATATTGCGATAAGCTTCTCCCATGCATGCCATCACATGCGAAGATTGTTATGCTCCTCCATTATAGTCTTTTCATCACTGAGAGTTGTGCTTATTTTGGAAGAGATGGTTTTGGCTAGATGCTGCAAATAACATCTAATGCAAACATATTGAATGAATCATCTGCATGAAAAATAAGAGGGCTGATGTACTGTGCTTCTTCCAATTCAAGTCCCATCTGAACAAAAGCAGATGCCAAAGTCCTATGCAAAGATATGCCACCTTCCACCAATCGATGTTCCTCCTCTTCAGTGAGCTCTTTCTTTACTTGAGCCTCTGACATGTCTAAGGCAAACATCAGGAAAGATTTCGACAAGAGAAATATTGAAAACTTACATGCATTATCCAGGTGATATGGATTGGTCTTCTTCTTTGGAAATGTCTCAGATTCCCACTCAACACAAATCTTCTCCCACTCCACCACAAGGCTAGGGTCCAATGATGCAGTGAAACCATGATGACCCTCTCATTGTATGTTTCACTGAGCGACTGCAGCCTTGTATCACCTCAGTAATGTTTTGCCTAATCCGATATATTTCAACCAGTTCCAGAAGCCGAAATGGTATCCAGGACATCTTGATGTGATCCAGGCCCTTGCATCTTCATTGAATTTCCCAGGGCATTGTGTGGTGCCCAGATGCATTCCAGACATTCACAATTGGAAAGGCCAACCCCAGGAATGAAATTCAGAGAAAAAACTTGATGGCCAGTGGTTTCATGCATAGGCTCATGGAGTTTTGGGATTGCAGGTATTAGTGTAGTCCCAGGTCGTAATTTGATGTTTTCAGGCCAATGCTGCTCGATATGGGTGAAAAGATGGATGAACCACTGGCACGCAATGTCATAACTGATGAGAACAAGCTGGACACAGATAAACTGCAGGACAGAACCGAAAACATAGTCTATATTCGCATATCTTTCAATATGTAAGACTTTGGTTATGCGGAAAGATTTAATTCAACATACTGTTCACCTTTATGCAAATTTCCAACACCTGTAGGAAGAATCATCTCTGAATGCCCACAGACAACTGCACTGACTCCTGTGTATCGTAGTCCAATGGAAAATTTTGAATTGACCTTGGCTAAGGCTTGAAAGCTGACACAAGTACTAATCTAGACCTTCAGGTTCAATTATGGTGTCGACAAAGAGGAAGAAAAGGAAAGGAAACTGATCACTTACATCTTCATCATTAGCATGACTGAGAACATAATCTTCATATGGTTTACATGGCACTAGATATGCCCATCTGGTTCCCAAGCCTGGGTCTTGCAAGTAGTTCAATACCAATTGATTTTTTAGATGGAAATTCGCATCCATGCAAATTATTATCATGTAGAGGAACCTGTAAAGTTTCAGTATGTATGTTGAACATAAAGATTGTTGCTCACTTCAAGGTATCCGGAGCACTTTCCCAACCATCCAGAAGATTGATGCCAGGATGAGGGCAGGATGGGCATATGACTGCAAGCTCCCCTGTCTTTGTATCATCAACACCCAATAGATCATTTCCTCACCCAGCCCACTTGAGCATCTTGAGATGCTGCCATTGTAGTATCATTCACATCAGAGGTGTGTACATGACTTTGGTGTCATCATACTGGTATTGCATGACAGTTTCTCCAGCGCTTGATAAAAATCATAGGTTGAAGCCTTAGTTGTCAATGCAAGCTTGTGGAGGTGGTCAATTGAAGGTTGTGAGGTATTGCTCATGAACACCCGCAGTAGTAGAGGTTGACTTCATGGATGCCATTGG
Organism: Gymnopilus junonius; assembly: GCA_015501075.1. Lineage (NCBI taxonomy): Eukaryota > Fungi > Basidiomycota > Agaricomycetes > Agaricales > Galerinaceae > Gymnopilus > Gymnopilus junonius. The sequence goes on along the minus strand of JADNYJ010000121.1, from coordinate 100,606 downwards.
TATGTATGATGAGCATGCTGTTGTGGGTGGGAATGGGATTTTCACAAAAGGTGCCACTGTGGTTAAGCTGAATCCTGAAACCGAGTGACTTGAGTGAAATGTGAACAAAGCAGTTTTCTTGCCATACCTGAATAATATATGAAGTTAGAAGAGTGTGAGGACCCTAAAACACTATAAATCATACCTCAATGTGGTGGAAAGGGTGTGATCTGTGTCTCCGCACACAGCAAGAACTGCATGTCAAATCAGGAACCATGCACTCCTCACAATGATACAAAGGGAGGCCAGGTTCCAGGGACGAATGAGACAGACAATCAGGGCAAGCCTTCGAAGATCGAAAGTCTCCCTGACCAGCCCAATGCAGCAATTCATCAAGGTAAATCTGCCAATACTGCTCTTTCCAAATGACATGTGGATGATGCTGTAATGGAGAATGTCAGTCAATAAAATAATAGAGAGCAAAAATTCTACATGCACTGATACTTTACTCTTCTTCTTGCTGCTTTTTGTAGGTCCACCTTCCATTGTACTTGCCAGAAAATCATCATCCATGACAGCAGCATCCAGTGTTTGATCATATAACTCCCCGGTGGTGTCCAGGGCAAATTCAGTGTTATCTGGTGTTGTCCAAGAAGTAGCCTTTCACCAAAAATCGGAATCTGCTGTTGGTTCAGCCATGCGAGGCTCCATGGTTGTTTGGACAGCATTTCCTGATAGGTAAGTCCTTCCAACTCTGGCTTGGATAAGATCAGGAGGATCCTCATCTTCGAGAGGTAATTGGTCATGATGTCCAGTATGCTGGTGCTTCAAAGGTCAGCTCATGGTGTAGAGAGAGAAAAGACAAAGATAGACAGATAGGAAGAGGATTGAACAATGAGGTGGCTTCGAGTATGAAGAGATAAAAGAGATGTGGGAAATTTACATGCATTAGTCATTTGATCTGCTAAGTGACCTCTCTGTCCTGTCTGCCCTACTTTGACTGTGACTTCTTTTAGTGTTCTGTGAAAACTTGACCAAAAAAACATTTAGAATCCAATTGAAATATCATGCTAGACTTGCCATTTTTTATGCTGTACATGGGCTGCTATTGCCCCTCAAGCTATAGAGTCTGTGAGTCTTGTTTTCTCCCTTTATTTTATCTGAAAAACTTGAATGTTATCACTATTGACGGTCTCCTTTGCCAGCCAAGTTTGATTATGTAATTGATGCTACACTGCCTCCACCACTGCCAAAGGCAACAATCGCAGACCATCTTTTGAATACATCTTTGGCCTCTCAGCCTCCCTTCCCAGAACTACACCTTCTCATCCGTGCTCTGTCCCGAGACCATAGGTATGTTGTGTCACCCTCCACTGCAATTCCCAAATTAACAAATTGAAAGCACATCATAAATCTGCTAGCCAGGCTCTTCACCAGAGAAAGAGACAACAACAGTGGAATTTTACCCTTTCACTCTTGCCTAGGGTGGAAAAGACTGTCATTGCCAAGTAGTATTGTACTTATCATGATCTCTATATTTTTCTTTTGTAATATATCATACATTTACATATGCTATGTACAATATCGTACATTTACATATGCTATGTACAATATCATACATTTACATATGCTATGTACAATATCATACATTTACATATGCTATGTACAATATCAACACTGCCGTGGTGATATTGGGTCCACACCAAATGACTGAATGTCAAATATCTGTTCAAATAAGAAGGAAATATTATCTTTGAAGTATATCAGTATGGTGAATTAGATGTCAACAATATGTCACTTCCTTTTGAGGGGCACCTGTCAAGTTAGACATTGATGAGAGTAAAACCGAACTGATTTCAACTTTGTCAGGCAATGGCCTCATTGACTCTTCAGTTGTGTCATCAATATATTATGCAGGCAGTTTCATCCAAGCCCAAAAAATATACATAAATCCAAGTGTTCATGAAGATAAGGCAAGCGACTCACAGAACTACTTTCTTCAGTTTATTCTGACTAGGCTCTATTATACTTAGTATCCGAGACAACTTGCTATACCAGTGACAATTTAGGCTCAGTTGTCTAATTTTAGCAAGTTGACTTTCACCACCGTGTCATCATCATCTCATCTCCAAACACCCATCACTGTCACTTGCATATGCCCAACACCTCTGATAAATGTAGCAAAGATGCGAAGGCTAAGCAAAAGCATGAGTACTATCAAAAGCAAGTTTTCATGTTTCCTTCAATTCATAAGCCTACTTATATTCCATTTCTGTCTTCTTCACAGAAACATACTACAAGAACATGCAAAAGCTCATGCCCATGCTCAATGGTGAATATAGTACTTCTATGAATTCAAGTTACCATTCTCATAAGTTGAAATTGGGCACAAGGAATGTGAAAAGTCAATGGAACAGATAGGTGAAATGAAGTTGCAGCATCGAGAAGCACAAGCTCGATACAGAGCATCGAGAAGCACAAGCTCGATACAGAGCATCGAGGCAAGAACAGCTTCACCTCAAGTCTTGGCAGTATAGGTCCAATTCTCATTTCTTTTCTCATTACTATCCATTCTGAATAGCATCTAATTTATTACAGGATCACCAAGAAACAGGCTAAGGAGGTAGCCAAAGATGACACAGAATTTCAATACCTTTGGTCACTCACACTTGATACAGATGACTCCGCCTAACTTCTCTGCAGTTTGAAATGGAATGGTCCTTGTCAATAGATTTACCATTTGATCATTTTTTTACATCTAAATTCAGGTGACCTGGGACCAAGCTAAAAACCCTGAGATGCCAGCAAATAGTTTTTTAGAGTTTTGATTCAGAAAATGCGCACTGAATGGGACAGTCCAAATGAAGGATAGCAACAAGTGTATTGAATGAGTGGCTGGAATATATCAGGGATTCCAAGAACATGGTAGAAGGAGTAATGACTGTGGGATGCTACAGCGGTACAATAAACAAATCAAGAAGTAAAGATGGCGAGATGATACAGCAGTAAGATAAATAATTTTAATGAGTAAAGACTGTGAGATACTGTGGTGGTATAACAGGGAAATATTGTAAGACAAGGAAAGGCTTACTCAGTCTCTGACTCAGTCTCGAACTCAATATCACTTTCTTCAGTAAGACTAGAAAGACTCGAAGCATTGTCCATCAGAGTAAAAACTTCTTCTAACTCTGATCCTGAAAAGTCAGGAGAACCATAGTTGCTTCCATCAATAAAGTTCAGTGTAGATGGTGCTTGAACAGATGGACCTACAACTTGGGAAGGGCCTGCAACACCAGGGGCAATATTACCACCAAACAAACCAGAGGTGGGGAACACTACCGTGATGGGAGACGACAGGCTGGCAGTCAAGATCGTGGCTTGAGCCCTAGTAGACAAAGGCATGACACATTGTTTTCCAATTGCATGGTGCCTTGAGCTTTGAAACACACACTGATAATCTGATGATGGCATTCATGCTCTGCAGCTTTACCCTTGTTGAACTTCGTCTTCTTGCCTGTAGTTCCAGGCCAAGAGTCAACAGTTGTGCCAGTGGACAAAGCTTTAGGTGTATCATCCCTGGATGGCGCACATCGTTTCTTGGAGGCAGGCAAGGGGGCAGAGGGCTGAACAATGGTAGGGAAAGATGGGGGTGTAGATGCTGCACAAAGCAAATGAGGATTGGGATGTGGGAGGAAAACAACATCAGGGAAGAGGTGCTTCTGATCAAGATGAGGGTCGTTTTCACTGTTGACAACAATGACTTTTGGTCGCTCTTTGCTGCCTGCTGTGTCCATAGCATCTGGGGAGTCCAGAACAAGAACAATGCCATGATCTTCAGCACCCGATGGCTCCTGGTGTGACAATCAGCTGGTAGGAGTGGGGGTGGCTTGGGAAGGCACAGGTGTAGACATTGGGGTCTGACCACCTGCTAACAAGAAAGGGTCAATATTGCAGGCATCGGAAGGGGGGTTGTTGTGGTCCATGGAGACATTACTGTCCATGACAGGGAGGCCATCAACAGGGGCCTTGTTATTCTCCACTGGGGCTTTCTTGATAGTGATCCTTTAGTTGCGATTACTTGGATTTACAGGGGTGGGTGCCATGGAAGAAACATATATTGGATTAATGGGGGAACCAGAGGAAGGTGCAGGGATGGCAGGTACAATGTGTATAGCTCCGATGCGATAATATGCAGTATAGAACCCCACAGCAATGTTGAAGTCATAGAAAACTGCCATGAAAAATTCTGTCTGAGTCAATAAGGGGTTTGGAAGTAAACTAGCTGAAAGAAAAAAAAAGTTAATACAACCCTCAAGATTTAAAGCCGATCAAACTTACGTAGGATCATCCAATATACCAGCACCATTCCTAACAATAACACATGTGAACCAGGGGTTCGCCTTGACAGGGGGTGCTGAAAATGTAGTAGGATTGGGTATGAATTCAAAAGAGAAATTCTGGTTGGTAGGTGGTCATCTATTGTTGATATCTCAGGTGGTTGATCCTTCTAGACAGTATAAAAGATTAATGCAAGATAGGGTACCATATTAAGGGACTTATGTGGAATGCTGCTACCATTGATTGTGGATGCTCCTGTAATTTTCAAACTGCTAAATATGACATAAAGGTCGAACACTTAAAAACATACCTTCGGCAGGAGAAGCTACCTGGGTTACTGGGACGGTTGGCCCAGCCTGAGCAGATGGCAAGCCAGCTGGAATGGGATGGCCAATGGAGAGTAGTCCACTAGGACCAGTCAGACCAGACAGCACAGCGGCAGGGATGGAAGGTGGTCCAACAGCAGTGGCATGTACAAGCAGCATATCTGCGGCAGCAGAGTGAGCAGTGGCCAGTCCAGGTGGTGCAGGCTGAGCAGCTTTGGAGCAAGCAGAAGAAATAGAGAAAGGTTGAGATTTACCTGACATTGCATTCTGGGACATTCCGTTCAAACAGATTGGCTTTTATATACTTGGAGATGCGATTTTCAAGGACTTCGGCTTCTGTGGAATGCTGCCACACAGTGGTGACACCTCTGGATGTAACACAGAAGGGTTAGCTCCATTGCGACCTCCCTTTATTTTTTAAAAAAAAGCATGAACGTTTTACCCAACTGAATATGGAGCAGTATGATAGACCTGTTTGGACCTTGATACCAGGCAATAGGGTTTGTTTGATCACAGTGTTCCCTTGGCAGTTTGACATGGAGAAAATGGACCTGCTATCAGAAAGAGCCGTTAGATTTTAAACTGAATGTGATGGTTTGATCTGGTTCACTTACTAAGCACACCCTGCTCGAATAGCTCAATAAGTAATTTGATATGTAAATGCAAGATGAGCATATGTGTGCAATGGAAGCCCCCCCAGGAAAAGTTGCATCAAATTCTCAACCTGGAATGTGTACTGTAAGTTCAAATTCTTCTAACTGTGTACTTACTAAGGTTTACAGTTTTTAGGTTTGTCTTGATGCTGCTTTGAGTATTCATATCTGTGATATCGAGTGTCATATGGTGAGTTTATACAGTGACAACATTAGTATGATGCCCATGACTTACAAGTCCTTTACCTAAAGTTACTCATCATGGTCAATCCTGGGGCATTTCATGGTGCACAGAAGGAATTCATGCTGAGCCAGAAGTTAATCTACAACAAGGCCATCAACAATGGGTATACTGATGAGGCCGTGGCTGACATACAATGCTGCTATTTCAAGAGGTTTTCAGTGGACTTACCTGATGATCAAGAGCCCACAGCCAATGAATTAGCAGCCATTGATGATGATGCTGTGGATCCTGAGCAAAAGAAACCCGACCCAGAAACATTGTCAGCTGAAGAGTTGTCCATGGCGATGGAGATATTGGAGAAGAGGCAGAAAACTCTTGAATTTCAGAAGGCCATACATTACACATTTGCCATTATATTGCCTGTGATTGATTAGTTCTCCTTCTCAGCAAATTAAACAATGGCTTGCATACCAATATATGAAAGACCATGGCATGGATCCCAAAGATTCTGGGTCCAATTATCCTTATTGCTCTGTTATCTTCAAGCTTACTGGAAAGCCAATGACCCAACCTCGCGCAAAGATGGCTTGCAATGTCTGGCACAAGATGGAATGAGAGACAATCGAAAGCAAGGTAAAGACAAGGGCGGCAGAGTCAGGCATAGGAAAAGCAGGTTTAGCAACTTTGTGAGATAAGGTTGCCAGAGAGATGTTTTCGAATTTGCCAGAGGAGCAGCAAATAATGTGGAAGTCACAAGCAATAAAAGAGTCGAAGGAGGCAGAGACAGCATGGAAAAATGAGTTGGATGGCCAGGCTTCCACCACTCCAGAGGACTGTCAGAGGTAAGCTTTGATGTTCTTGTCTACTTCTTCCCTTCATGCTGAACGACTCTTGCCAGGGCAATTCTGGGCCTTGTGCAATTTGCACAGCCTTTATTGGATCTTATCTGTGAAGCAACTGGCTGGAAGGTGAGTCTTATCGCTGGGGGACCTGAACCTGCTAACAAGGGTCATCTCAATGTAATAAGGTAAATTTGAATTTTCTCTCAGGACCTTGCCTTCCACTGACTTCATAATTCTAGTGTACATTCTGGAACTACGATGGGCGATGTCCCTTTAGACTTCAGATGCATTGAAAGAGAGTAGTACCAGAAGGATTTGCTTCCGGTCTTTGGGAGTTTTCTTAAGAAATGCTACTGTATGTCTTTTTTTCCATCGCCTTTCATTGTACCTTTCTAAAGCTTAAGTTGTAGCAACTGAGGAATGCCATGCATGGGCTCTCACTAGTGGGCTCAGATCATTAGACTGTGGTGACTTGGAGAAGAATAACGCAACTTTGGACTCCATAGACCATTTACTCCCTACCTTGACTACTTGTTCATCTGGAGAGACCAGTGGCACCAACACATCTTTGATAGTTCAACATTCTCCTGAACTGGGTCTCTCTTCCACTGAATCTCTGCTCAAATGTCCAGAGTGCCTCCCACAGATCAGTGAGGCAAACATGTCATCTGCAAGTGGACCCTCTGCTGGACCGATCATCACATCCACCAACTCACCAGACTGTTCCTCAGGTCAAGTTGACACCCATCAGCCTTCTTTTCAAGGAGCATCCGATGCTGAATCCACTCCTCCTTCTCCTCCTCCTTCTCCTCCTGCATCACCTTGTGCATCACCCAACTCTTCTCCATGATCCTCACCTCATCCTTCTGAACCACCACATCATTCTTCCCAATTGATTCCAGCCATATCCGAAGATTCTACCATAACAACTGCCAGCATGCCTTCAGTTAAAAAGCAAAAGCGGCTATGCACCATCGTCATTCCTGACAATGATGAGACTCCACCTCCCGAGAAGCAGCAAAGGATCAAGGGTCCAATGGCCAATGCAAGTCCCCCTCATCAGACTTCCCTTCACAATAATCCAGTTGACTCATCTCCCATCACACCTGAATGGTTCATGAACACACTCTCTATGATACAGGGCCGTGGCATTGCTAGTAACCCACATTGGATGGAACTGGTACACACTTGGGCGAGGTTTGAGGTACTAGAAGGATACATGGAGAAGTCGAGGCTCTCATCATCCTCTCAACCTACTGCAGTTAGTACCTGGATTAATTGATGCTGTTCAGCCACGTATGAGCCACCTATCCACATCAGAAAGTATGCCAAGGAATTCAAGAACTGGTGGACAATTCTCCAGCCTGAATGGCAGACTTCTGACAGTGCAATCTTGTTGAAGGAGTGTGACAGTGATTGGGAGTCGCTAAGGAAACCTGGACAAAATGGAATCATTAGCATCATAGTTGGTCTTTTTTACTGGGGTGCTGCTGTGAAGGAGGTGCTGGATGTTGAAGAGAAATGGAAGGGAAAGAATGTCAAGAAGCTCAGGGATGCATGAAAACAGGAAGTTGAATGGCAGGTCACTTTCAAGGACTGTCTCATGGTCCTCCAATGTCTTACTGGCTGATTTGATTTCTGTGCCGAGGTTGCCTCCCTCTTCACGTACCATATTGCCCATAGACTACCCACTGCATCTCTTCTTCTTATGTTACCATCATTACTGTCATTATATTACTTATTTTCTAATTCAGATGTGCCTTTTTTCCCTTTTTAAGAAGTTGAACTTGGATCAATGTTGGTATGCCCAAGTTGCACCCAAGTTGATGGAATCTATTTATAATGTTCATCCTCTGATGAACGCCAACTTCATCCAAGTTGCATCCAGGCTTTCCCATCCTTTTCATGGCACAAAACCTGTATTATTATGTTCATAATTAGTAGTAAGCTACATATATTGCTATATAAATAAGATTAACAGGAGGAATTTGTCTGCAGTAGCATTCTAATTTGGGATGCCCTGGATAACACATCCAGATGCTGGGAATTTATCTCTGGAGCCTGGATCGGCAACATGATGTCATCAGTAAAATGGATTCCTGCTTTCAGTGGGATGCATTCAATCAATGACATCATCAAATCATGTTGATTTGATAGAATCTATTTATAATGCTCATCCTATGATGAACGTCACCATCATCCGAATTACTTTGGATGCATCCAGCCCTTCCCATCCATTTTTCACCATGAAAGTTGCATGGTTAGGTTTGTAATTCACACTAGATTACATATGTATAACTGTTACAGAGAGTAAGAGGAAGGGATTATAATAGAACCCAATGCAGCTGCTGGAGTGCTTTGGATAATAAGTCCAGGTGCTGCAAACTTGCCAGAGTGCCTGGATCCTGAAATGGTTGCAATGTTCCAAGGGGCTAAAATTAGCAGCCTCGGAATGGAGATCAGTATGGTGACATCATTATGCAATGGCTGTCCCGAAGTACATCCAAACCCATCCCTTGCCATCCACCCCATCCCGCTCCTCCTGGGGCACGCAAATGCTTGATATAGGTAGAGATTAATTAATAGAACCCACTGGATTTCCCCCTGCCCTGGAATGCACCCCTGATGATGAGCTACACACAAATAGTAGTCTCTGGGGCATTGTTGGCCACTGTTTACATCACCATCAATCCTGAACTATTCCCACCACCCTCAGCTCACTCTGTATGGTCTATACAGGCTAATACATGACATTGGGGAAGCCACTATAGATGGTAAGATGTCCTTGTAGATGCATGAGGGTCCTTGGCCATCTTCCCAGGATTCAAGTACCAGCATAGCAGCTATAGGTGTTATGATGGCGACATCAGCCACATTAGGGTATTTCAAAGATGGGGAAATTAGTACTATGGATGACTTCATGAGGGAGCTTCTAAAGTAGGGAGGCCTATTCTTCAACTTTGCACTATCTCAGTTAAAAACTTCATCATGTATTTTCAGGGATATTTCAATTACCAAGTGGATCATTGGTGAGTTAACCACCCCTTTCAATGTCTTCTATTAAAATTTTTGTGGTAATATAGCTGATGTGGTCTCCAATATCAATGTTCAGTTTATGACTATCATCCAGGATAATGTTATCAGTCACTCATGGCCCAACGTGAAGATTGACATGCTATTCTACAATCTTGCAGGGGATCACAAGTCCCTGAATGAAAATGTGATCATTGTGTTTTATTCAAATTCCAAAACACTGTATGATGGAAGGGTCATCAAAATTACTTACATATATTGGCTGGGTGTAAGTTTGTTTCTTATGTCTAATCCTAGAAGAATGGCATGGTTAATGTTCCCTTATAGGGAATATATAAGATGCTTCCTCTCAGCACAGTGGTCTACAATGACATGATCCTCCAGCTGTTTAAACATCAGTGAGAGTCTATGCCTTCTGTATATTTAGCAGTATAATTTATGGTATCTTTGTACTCAACAGATGTTTTCCAGGTCCCCTCCAAAGACCTCACATCTGACAAGGAAGGCTTAGTCACTTTTTTGCTATGCTGTGAATCTGAAATTTTCAGGGCCACTTTCAAATATGATTTCAAAGGAAACTCTACAGATCCAAGTGATAACAATGGTGACAAAGTATATGGAGTAGCAGTATTTGGCAAATTCAATGACATATCGGACTCTATCATATCACAGTGGTCCAAGGGCAAGATTTTCAGGTGAGGATAGAAAAGCAGCAGGCCTCATGGTAACTACTGATTGACAATTTGCAAGGGATAATACATTCTCTTTCTTTACCAGTGGTACATGGCATTAGTCTTCTATACAGTATCACTCTGACTTTGCTATTTTAGTTCTGGCTCTCAAAACCAAACTTGATGAGCAGATTGTTTACTGGCTTACAGAGAATACCAGCACAATGCAAGATAACAACTGGGGAAATGAAAAGTTTGTCAAATCATATAACCACCCATCAGATGGGCAAGCTGGAACCACTTGAATTGATGATAAAACTGAATTCAGGCATATTTTGGTAGCAGTTGGAGATACTGTGATTGAATGTTCCACTCCCTTGGAAATGGGGTTCAATTACTAAGCAAGAATCACATTGGAGGACCGATAAGGATGGGATTACAAATGTGGAGATCCTACAATGACAAGAGAGGGTTTGTACAGGGGGCTGTGAAGCCTTATGTTGATCCAGGCAGTCATTCCTGCTGCATTGTGTGGGGCACTACAAACATAATGAGGAGCCAAAAAAATAGAACTGGTACAGAAATCAAACCTTCTTCAAATAGTATGATGGGGTGACTCTTTTGGCTGACTTCCAACAGGCTATTATGATGTTCAAGAATCATTCCATTGATGAGGGAAGAACTCACTTTAACACACAAAGATCATTGCATAAGAACAAGAAAGAGTAATACAGAGATGTATATTCACACCTCAAACCTTAACAGTGAAAAAGGACTCTATGTTCCTCATTGTGTGCCAATGTATTCAGGGAGAAACATATACATACTAATGAGGGGTAAGCTGGAGGAAGTTCTTTATAGAAGTGACATGGCACATCTGTCATTGTATACTGAAGGTCAAATCAGTGACACTGAGAAAAAGAATAAGTACATAGATAGCTGCATCAGATTTTCACTGAGATAGAAGAGAATCCTCAAAGAGACTGAATTTCAGATTTAAGTCTGAGAGCTGCCAAAGAGCAAGGGAAGAAGGGGTGGCGATGAGGATATGCAGCACCATTGACAACAACAAGACCATGGAGCACTGGCATGACATGGACTGAGCTAGATACATTCAGAAAGGAACCAATAATGATGACATAAATTGGGGGTCACTCTGCTGAAAATGAATCAAGTGTCCAATTTCCAGTTCAAGCTAAAAAACTAATAAGTAGTAAGAGGTGGTATTGTGAGTATGATGGAAAGGTAATGATGAGTGAAAGCAGGCACCTTGCAAAGAAAAGACCACATTTCAGGGCCACTTTGGCTGACAAATTTTGTATGTGGGGAGCAGTTGATAAGATCTGCTGAAAACAGAATAGATGAGAAAAGATTGTCAAACTTGCCTGTGGAATGAGGAAAGGAGGTCCTAATGTGGAAGCCTGAGATGACTGATGAAAAAGCTCTAGTGCTTTGGGTTTCTGGACATAATGTGATATGTGTAAAGTTTAATATTTAATGAAGGAAACAGAGCTCACTGGAAGACTGAGACCAGGACTGATAACAAAAACTCCTGACAAATGGTGCACCATCAAGTGATGAATGTCATTTACAAATGAGCTTGAGGGGCAGACAGCTGTGAGTTGTGTACCATTCCAATGAATAAACATATCAGTACCTGCACCATGTTCGGGCTGGGCTATTAGAAGTACAAGAGTACTGGAACTCTGACATTAAGGTGGAAGGACAATGCACCAGTCAAACATGATTTGCATCAGGAAAAAGAGTTTTGCTTTATCAGTCTACAAAGCTACCCTTCCTTGTAACTGAATCTTAAAGACATATAGAGCTAGACAGAGGCTTTATATTGCTTTAGGGACTTCACAAAGCTCCCAAAGCATAGCCAAAGCAACACAAAGCCTCTATGTAACTCTATAGAGTTTGCAAAGAACCAAATAACTTGTATTGCTATAAAGCAAATACCCTTTTTCCTGATGTGCATAGTCCTGATAAAGCTGAATGATGAAAATGACAATGCATGGTATCAAGAAAAGCATAAAGATGATATCTGAGATAAAACTATACATTCCATTAGTCAAATCACTGTGAAAGAATGAGCCAGTTATTGTGCACCTTGGGCCACATTGTTCACCACCAAGTTTGTAAAGAATCTCACCATATTTAGAGTTTAACTTTGATCCTGACATGGACTGTAAATGGATCAATCAACTATGAGCATTGGAGTGGTAGTTGAAAGTGTTGAGAAGATATTGTTTGCAAGGAGGAAGGAAGAGAGACAAAGGAGAGACAACATCAAGACTCAAATGTGTGACAAGAACTGTGGTCACATGGCCTGGCCTCCAAAGAAGTCCTCCAAAGGTGTCAGTAGTGCATTGGGACTTGATACATGGTAAATTCAGTCAGAATATATATTGGAAGTTGATTTACAGTGAATTCAACTCTTTTTACAAGGTAGGATATTCATGGTTTCTTAGATTAACATCGAGGTGATATACAGCCTCTACACTATAATTAAGAATGAGTTTCAGGGCAATGCTTAGTGTTAGAATTATCAGGCAACAGCACCTCATATGGTCCTATGAAAACTAATTCAGAATTTTCTTGTTGCTTAACTGTGACATACTAACTGGACCATTAGAAACAGAACAGTTCAACGCATCAGTATGAGCCTCACCAGAAGGAGGGAGAGGTAGAAATGTTCAACTGTCTCTCTGCCTCTAGCAGTTTCTGTGACCTTGGCATTTGCATATACCCATGAAGTTCTAACCTGCATTTCCCAGTCACTGCCTGTGTCACTTATGTAGGGGAAGTTATTTTGCTTCCTCAATGAGTACCACTCATTGTCTTCTTTGGGATATGATGGACCAGCCAAATTCTTGAAGGTTTTAACCATAAAATTGTAGACTTTCTTTTGCAAACCATGCCTTATTTCCAGGTCAATGGTATTGTCAGGACTGCAATAAATAGCTCAATAATATTTCATATCAAGAAATTGAAGGCAAAAGACATACCCAAACACCTGCTCTTCAACTTTATCCTGGATTTCAGAGACTCCAGGATCAAAATTCATGAACTCGAAGAATGCCCTCCAGTATTTAATGTTTGATGTAATACCAGAGTCATCATCTGGGAAGTGGAATGCATACTGTTTGTTGAATAGGGAAACATTGAACATCTCAATGAAATTTGTCAATTGAGTGGGAGAAATATACTCTGGCAGGTCAGTCTAGATTTGGCAATACTTGAGATGGCATATAATGGAGGGTACATATAGTAAAAAGAAGTACCAGATTTATTCCAGGAATATTCTTACAAAGGGATTGCTGCATATCCTGCACAATATTGGTTGGCTGCAGTTCATAGACCACCTAAAGATTATTATAATTAGTGGTGAAAAGTAATGGCTGCAGAACAAAATAGAGGAACTCCAAACTCACACCAAAGAAATACATGTATATCATGTCAACAGTCTCTGCTTGGCCTGCTACTGCAATAACCATGCTGCTAGAGTAGTAAGCCACCAGTGCATTGATGCGAATAGGTCTCTGGCTAGCTAGGCCAATCCCAAAGGCTTTGTCAAGTTCATTATATTCCCAGCCCCCAGAGTCTGAATTCTTTAGGATTTCCTGGAAATGTGCAGAAATAGTGTCCTTGATAGAATCTACCAAATTCAATGCCTTAGTGATGATTCAGGTATGAAGCACAGGTACTGACCCACAATCTTTGTGGCCTCTGATAAACAAAATTGCTCAATCAGGATATTAAATGGAATGCTGCAATGCAAACACCCACCTGAATCCAGATCATCAGGGACAGTAATGTAAATACCACTATGATGACCAACCACTTCAGAATAAATATGGGTATGATAGGCAATCATGACTTACTCCATAATATGGAGCTCAACATATGTATCAACCTGATCATTGGTCAGATTATGGGTGTTGAAGTATGCCAAATGGTGGTTGTTGCTGAAGATAGGTTAAGATTCATCAGTCACAAAGTCAGAGGGCCTTTCATTGCTATTATAAAGTAGTTTCATTTGGTATAGAAGTTAGATGCATTGTATTCATGGAGAGCTTGATTGAGGTCAATATTGTTTGTCACAGAAGGCTAGTATATGTTTGTGCCCATGGTTAGATCAGTAAACAAATGGAATAGAGTCATACCAGAGTGACATGTGGTAAGATGGCTGCAAAATTATATGCCTGGATTTGTAAATTATGGAATGTCAGAGCAGCTGGTGACAAGACAGTGTAGTAGACCTAACCTTTTCAATAAATTTCCCAAAGAGTATTCAGACTAAAAAGACTTACACCAATGAAGTAAAAAATATGAACTGTGGGTTCGATGGCTGAGTCTATGTGCATTGCATTGGCATATATGAATGAGACATGGAATCAATATGAATTGGTATTGGGATTTGCAGAGTCGTAAGTCTCAGTACAAGTCACATCATGCCATGAATCATCATAAGGATAATTGGCAAAATTGCTGATGAACACTGAAAGATCAGAGGATGCCTTCTCTTTTACCATCATTTGTGAGTTCATGGAAATTGTCATAATATATATCCATGTACCTTTTATCCATATCTCGAAATTGGCAGAGCTGAAGGTTAGGTCAGCAGGGACCAATTAGCAGAGTGGAACAAGTATGAAAGACATACTTTAATCCAGCTTCAATGTAACTCACAGTCTCTTCTGTGAGGTCATGATTGTTGTCAATGATGCAATAATCTGAAGCAGTGAAAATTTCTGCATTATTGAAATCCAGATCTGGCAGTTCGCAAGTGCTATCATCTTTCCAACCATATCTGAATGAATGGTAGAAATAGGATATGGCAAGTGTTTTGGCATATTCTTGGAGGGTAGAACATGGCCTTAGCTGTACCAGAAAATCCTATATGCAGGTTCAGTTATGGAATGGTCATCAAAAAATGAAGGTGTTGCTGGAATTAATGCATGCTGTAAAGCTTGTCCTTTGCTTCTTTCAGTAGCCAAGATTCCAGGTCACCTGTGATTTGTTGTTCAGTGATGCTTCTACAATTGCCCATGGGTTAAGATATTGTTTGATCAAGAGGGGACCAGACCTGATACTGATTTGAACCCTCATATGATTTATATACACATGCTCCCTTGTAATAGATCATTCTCCAGATATGCAAAATTCTGCTGTATTAAGATCAGGAATATCTTAAACCATTGGTCAGTTGACATCACATTGATTCACAACCAATGGGCACTGAGCTTCCATGACATGTGTGTGCATTAATAGGGTTAATTGTACATGCATCTATTCATGTTATCAGAAGTCAGAAAATATGTTTACTGGCAAATATGGATTTGATCAAACTGTGAGGGCTCAGTACAATCAGAATCAGAATGCCAACATTAGAAATGGAAGCACACACCATATCAAGGTACTGGAAGACAGGACTCAACTTTGGAGTGAACCCCCTGAACTATCAGGCATGGCAAACACAAAGTAAAGAACATGTATGTGCTCAATGATCCTACTATAGGACTAAAAATTGAAAGAGGGTGTTATAGTCTTGACCCTACATAGGGTACAGATATTGGTGGTGGAAAAGTCTGGAGTCATAGATGTGGGAAGAGAAACTGGCAACAGCAGCAGTGACTGCAAGGCCAGTGATGTCAATCACACAAGAATGAGAGCTTCTCCTCCAAAAATCCCCTAGACCATCAGGACAATGAAGTCACACTCCATTATAAGAACATAGGGCTCTTGATGCCAGAGTCAGCTCACTGTAGAGAACATTTAGGCCAGCTATAGATATCCAATGTCTTTCTGTTGGCAAAGTAGTATATAGATGGCAAAGAAAATCAAAGCAAATGAGCATTCAGGAGCCCACATTGAAAGTAAGTCCAGTCTGAATTAGAGTTTAGAATAATAAACTGCAGAGTTGGAAATAATGCACACTAAGATGTGCACAGCAATACACAATTTTGATAGAACCCAGCAGTATTGATCACCTAGGAATAGCATAAGCTCAAAAAATTTGGCCTTTCATCCAGAGCAGTCATTGACTAAACCCAGAGAGTAATTATAGAAAGAGAAAGGAGGAATTGGAAAAACAACAAGACCACTTGGAACACAAGGATGTAAATGAACAAGAGGGAGAGATGACACTTGAAGACAGATAGTACATAATGCACAATGTTGCAAACAATAATATATCTAATTGCATGATCCTCAGCCGAGTGCACAATCACTATGAAGGGAAGGGATGTACCTGCTTCCGAGCTCTGACCATGTCAGATGACAAAATAAAGGAACTCAACAAGCCCACACTGTGACATGGCAGTTTAGATCAAACTGGTGAATGAAGAGTGGAGAGGGAAAGGCCTGACAGTGTCGGTGGGGTCAAAGACATCATGTGAGATAGGTGTTTTGTGATGTGGATAAAATAAAAGAGTACAAGGGTCCATAATCCAGGAACAGAGGTAAGGAAGGTTATTGGCAAGAATGAAGGAAATGGCACATTAGCACATGGAGAAGTGAGTTAGGATGAACATACCTTCAGCACACTCATCTGCCCAAGCCATCCAGCTTAGCCCAGCTTCATGTCACAGCAGGCATCAGGAAAAAGAGTTTTGCTTTATCAGTCTACAAAGCTACCCTTCCTTGTAACTGAATCTTAAAGACATATAGAGCTAGACAGAGGCTTTATATTGCTTTAGGGACTTCACAAAGCTCCCAAAGCATAGCCAAAGCAACACAAAGCCTCTATGTAACTCTATAGAGTTTGCAAAGAACCAAATAACTTGTATTGCTATAAAGCAAATACCCTTTTTCCTGATGGGACTAAACCTCCTCTGCTGCCTATTCTGGCTCTCCTATGAGTAGTGGGTGCAGCAACAAGTGGCAATAGTAATTCATGTTTGGTAGCAATGCCTTGTCATATGTACCACATCTGATATTGGTCCTTGGACAGAGTTTCTATGCAGCCCACAAAGGCATATACATGAGGAATCAAAAAAAAGACTAGTGGAGGTTATGTAGAGGACAGACCGGGTTCTAAGGAAGCTGACTGGCAACTTACAGTTGAAAGCTGCACAGTGCCACCTTCCAAACTTTGTGGGACTTCCTGGAATTAGTTTCCGCCAGTGCACAAACTGCACCTCTCCTTCTCTTCCTATGCATACTGGCTACCTTTTTTTACCTTTGTGGCCAAAATTTTCTTCCTGTACTGCTTACAGTTGTGCAGTCTTTGCCTAATACTCATCTTGTTGCACATGTCTCTGCACTAACTCCACCAGTCAATCAACCCTTGGTTGAATCCTTCTTGCCCTTATATATATATATATCTTGTCTTGTTTAATTGAAGCATTGATCTTGGCTGAATCTTGGCTACATTTTCATGTTACAGCTCTCTTACAGATGTCTCCCTTCTTATCTTTTTGCTGATCTATGGCTGAACAGCTGCAGTCCTTGCCTGTCAAGCTCACAAACACTCTTACCACTTGGACTATGTTCTCATTCAGAAGCCATCCCTGATGGAAAATGTCATTCACACCCACCTGTATAGGCCTTCGGGGACCAATATGATTTGAACATTTAGGCCCATATGAAGGCCAGTTGAGAATGCTCTTCTGATTTTGACTTTTAATTTGACTAACTCTCTCTCCGATGAACATGCAACCTCAGATAATTACCCTGCAAGCAATCATCAAATCAAATTCAATATCATTCTTAATATCTCCATCTTCTTCCCCTCTATCTGAGGCACCCAAATAAAAATGTCTAAAGGCTCTACCAGCAATGTAGCATTCATCTGGCATTGATGAATGGGTTTTATAGTAAAAAGGCCAATGACAAACTGAGCACTTGGCACATTGAAGCCACAAATTTATAGCTGGACCATCTGAACCTCAGAATCTTGGGAAATTTTGTAGAAGCATCATGGAATGGAAAACAGGCAGCAGTGAAAAGCATTTGATTTGCTCCATTGCTCCCAATAGAGTGATGCAATTACTGAGCAAAGTAAGTGGGAAGGATAACTTGATTCCCCACTCTGATTGGTTCCATCATCATCTGCTGATTGGAATGCTGTCTGGGTTACATGTCAAATGGATGATTGATAGCCCATCACCAGCAAGAAGTGACTGCCTGCACAAGTTAGGTGCTTGGTGCTTGGTGTATTCCAAGCCTCCCATTGGTTCAGCATGGTTAACTAATAAGTACTTTGTCTGATAATGGTCCTCTCACACACCCTGTCTTTATGGTATGTCTATAGTATTGTTTAGATGGTTATGTAAATTTTAAATAACTTTTGCTTCCCAATCTAAGCTCATGATTTCAATTTGGACCATGGTATGATTTACATACTTATGCATGGTGTGATGGTCTCTGTGGGTCTAGAATAAGGGTATTGAATTTGTACATCCTGAAGTTAACTTACAAGGTTACCCTCTGCTTACCTTGTATACTATACTTATGCATGCAAGTCCAAACATAAGCAGAACTAGCAAAATTGAAATACACAAATTGTATTTAGACATCAAGAAAACAGCACTTTCCCTGGACAGTGGAATGGTGGTGTGATACTTGAAATTTGGCTTATGATTCATTGTGGCATTCCACAGCATGCATTGACACTGACAGCCACAATGCCAATGCTGCCCCATCAGTCTGACATCATGAAAAGTTTCTGAAGCCTAGTCTTCACTTGGGTGAAGGCCAAGCAAAGTTATGCAACAGAAATTTTCATAGGCAAGTACTTAGGTCCAGACTCCAGAACATTATAAAAGGGAGCAACTTACTATGATGCTTTCCTTCAGTAGAACTTTGAGCTCCCAGTTCTTCTATTCCTAAATACAAACAAGCTTCACAATCCTCACCTCCTCACAATACAATGAAATTCGCTCATGCTGCCTCTGTCTTCATGTTGGCTCTGCCCATCCTTGTAGCTGCCAGTGCCCTTCCCTGTACTGATGGAAATGAGTGCATGATGGGTTCCACACAGTGCTGTGACTCAACCATCAATGTAAGTGGTCTACAATCAGTGGAACACCATGCTTCAACTCACATTTTCACTTGTATTAGTTGACCTCTGAGTCTGGCAACCTCTTGCTTGGACTTTTGGGAATTGTCCTTGGGACCATCAAGGGTCTCATTGGTCATAAGTTCTCCTTGTCAAACTTATACAGATACACTTTCACAAACTTTTGCTTACAGTCTGCTGCTCTCTGATAACCATCATCAGTGCTTCTGGTACCTCTTGCTCCCAGCAACCAGTCTGCTGCACAAACAATGCCTTCATGAGTTTTCCCACTGAAATAATGATGTACTGTTCATTAAATTATCATCCTAGAATGGCATCATCAACCTCAGATACTCCCCCATTAATATCAGCCTCTAAACTCACTGCAAGTCCTTCCTTTCATTTCATATTTTGGGTGGCTTAGGATCTAGTTATTGACACTGCAACATAAAATACATGATTTGTAAATCTGCATACCATCAATGATGATCAATAAGGGTTGAAGATATGGGATCTAAGCTTAACCAGTCATGAACCCAATGCAATCTGACAATAGAGAATAAGAGAAGTTGTATGAATAAGTGAACACACCTATTGAATCTGCTCAACCTATTGCTCCATATATATCTCCCAGAGACCATTCCTACATGATCAAGGCATGATTGGCCCAACTTGTCTTGGGTTCAATCAAGGTAGATTTTGCCTAATAAGAAGACAGTGAAACAGAAGGTTTGACACTGGGTTTTGCATTGCCACCTTGAAAGAAGCCAGCAGTTTTGCTTCAGCAAAATAAATTGAAAGGAGTTTTGATACAGTAAAGAAAAGCATATGCATGTTGAAAGTCTTGAGATGAGGTTCCCATGAAGCTGACCAAGTAACTTTAGTCTCAACACCAGCTGCTATGGTCCTACTTGATCCAGATCCAGGATCAGATTTGTTACCATAACATCTGGAAGGGATTAACCATGACCAAAGCCACAAGGTTTGAAAACCCCACTGATTCACCCAAAATAGAAATGCTTCTGCCTGTGCACTTTTCTCTCTTGCATTTTTTGATAAGTATTGCTTGTACATACCATCTCATGGGTTCAAAATGTATGTAAATGAGATATATGTCCTTTCCCTAACAATTTTGCCACAAATTGTGTTTGACATCCCCCAATGGCTCTCATGATTAATCAGGTGTGTTGTTATTTTATCAAGGCACAACATGATCAATTTACACTTCAAAGACTGAAAGCATCAAGATACCAACTATTCCAGTTTGCAAGGAGACATTGGAAAAGGTTCTAAAGCCCTGGCAAGTTTAACAACCTCTTCTTTCTTCTTCTGTGCCTTCTCTTCATCCTCCCTCCTCTTCTCCCCCTCTTTGCACCTCTCAGCTCCCTCAGCATCCTTTCTGGCTCACTCTTCCCACATATTTGTGAGTTCCTCCCCAGTGAACAATCAAGCAGTCCTCCACTTCTTGGGCACAGGTGTGAAGCCATCAACAAAGTTTAATGTCAAAGGCATGGAGACATTGGCAGGTGTGAGAAATGGTGTCCTCGCAGGTGTCGCAGGTGGTCAGATCAGTGTGATTTTGGCATTCTCATTGTTGACAGTCCTTTTTCAAGGTGTTGCAAGATGGTAAGAGTAGAAGCTCATCATTTGTTGATCAGATTAGGACATGATGCAGTTGATGTGTGCCAGGAATTTCCTGATATATCCAATCATCAGGGCTTGAAATTCTTGTGTACTTGATCATGGTCAAACCCTACCAGTCTCCATAGGTTCAATTACCCAGTTTCCATTGCCCAATTTGCAAATCAGTCAGATCAGTGATTTGTAACAAATATTGGTTACTCTATACATAAGTAAACCTATGGAGACTGGCTTTGAGTCTAGAGTAACTTACAGTTACTGAAAAGCCATAGCCAAACATGTACAACTAGGGATGTCATTGTCCAGTTCAGAACCAAAGTTTGAACTGGACTTTTGAGAACTGGACCAAAAGTCCAGTTCAAAGTTTGCCATTTTGCTGAACTGGACTTCAAGTCCAGTTCAAGGTTTGGCCAGATGATGGAGGTTCGAACTAAGTTCAAACCAATATCACTGACCATAGAATTTTCTGTGACTTTGGAGCATTTTCTCAACAGATTTCACCCCCTACTCTTTGCTTGATCTCATGAGTGCCTCTATAGGCAAGACTCAGGCTTATCTTGGGCCTATCAGGACATTTGTTGATCTTATCATGTGATCACACATACAATGCCTGTGCCGGAAGCCTGATTGCAATCTGATTGTGACCATAAACATTAGCTAGTTTGCTCAAAATATGTACAAAATGCTCGAAAGATTATGAATCTATTTGAAAGGGATGCTCATAAAGATTTTTAACGCGAAAAAGAAGGAAAACTAACAGTGGCAAAACAGTGGGAAAAAATATAGGTTCGAACCTTGAACCAGACCTGGACTGACCTGAACCAAAGTTCAGTCCAAAGTTCAGCCAAATGGCTGAACCAGACCTTGGGTCTGGTTCTCTGTTTGACAAAATAGGCAGAGAACTGGACTGAACCAGACTTCGGCATCCCTATGTACAACACTGACATTCCCATCTCATGCCAGACCCATGTTGCTCCCACCTCTTCGCATCCTCTTTTTCTCTCTACCACTTTCCCGACTTTAAACACTGGTGCACAATGGATAACTCAGTTGAAAAGGTCCAGAAATTGAAAAGAGTTTGGTGTTGTCATTTACATTTTCTCCTCAGCTTATTGCCCGATCTTCCTTTCAGGATTATCTCCCTCAATTTCATACAGTGTTAATGTAAGCTTCTGTAATATGCTATTATCTGCTTAGCATCATAACCTCTAGTTGTATTGTTCTGGCATCTCATCTATGGTGGCTAGGATATGTGATCTGGGCATAATGGTGCAGTTGTGTACTTTCTATCTAAGGGATGCGCTACGGCAGCAATAACAGGGGTGCACCTTGTTCATCTTTCCCAAATACATCTGTTAAAATTGTCTATCAAAGGTCCATCACTCTTTATTCGCCGATACATCTCTTTTCTTTGATGCTTGCACATTGGCGGGTCCAGTTTTACTCTCACCCTGTCTCTGAGACTTTTCAGCGGTTCAGGTAATCGGCCCTATCTCGAATTTTCTGGCGCCTATTCTTTTTCCTGTGTTTTTCTTATCTCGGGAGTCCTATCACTCGGCGTCATCGAATAATTTGCAAGATTGCCTTGCTGCGCTTTCTTTTCCTGATGGGACGCGGTTAGCAGGTATTCTTTACGTCCTCGGTGAGATAGCGCCGAGTGATTAATCCTCGAGAATGTGTCACATTCTACGTCAGGAGACTGTACGGTGCACTTCTTCTCTTGCTGTCTTCATAATTTCTAACCTGTTTGGGGCGGCTTAAGTTCTACGCGTTACCTGTTAACAAATCTTTGGATACATCTAATTCTCCGTTGCCGATTCACTGGTAGTACTGTAATGACGATTCGGCTTCTTTCCACTAAGCCAATATCTCATGTTGTGCTTACTTCGGAGTCTGACGCTCTTGACTGTCGACAATCTGTCACCCGAGTTTCCTTCCATGCCACGGCTCTCACTTGGACTTTATTTACATGGTTATCGTTGGCATGCGATACTGATATCAAATCCCCTGCTATAGATAGGTACATAGGAGGCTGACTTCTTGGAACCTTGTTGGAATCCACCACCGGTACGTGACCGATCACGCCTTGCCTTGACTGAATTCTGAAATAGGTGACTTTTTAGGCCCTCCCCATTATTTACTGTGACATATCTGCATGATAAATAGATGGACGCCCTTCGTTCTGAGTTCAAGTTTGTCCTATCGCATTGTCTTCCTTTCCCATTGGTAATGCGTTGAATAATCGACGAGTCAAAAATGATAAATCGAAATGTAAATATAAGGTCCAAATCCACCCGCAAGCTACTCGAAGTACGAAATGAAAAGAAGGTCGCGAAGTCTGTTTAGAGGACGATGGTGATAGGCGTACATCCGATGTTGATGAGGCCGTTCTGAAAAGATAAGTGATTTAATGAAGACTACGCAAATGATATTTCAACAGGTAAACATACAAAGGCGTCGTTGGTGCAGCAGACTGGTTGCTGGTTGCAAGAGGTTCCAGAAGCGCCGACGATGGTAATCGGAGAGCAGCCGACTATAGAAAATCTTCAGAAAAAAAGAGATCAGGAGAAATTTGAACGGGCTTACAACCAATGAGGCCGTCGACGGCATCAAGAACGATGTCAAGAAGCCCCGCTAGCAAATTGGCAGTTTCGGAGGTCGACTAAGAGATACGGATATACGTTGAGATACAGAGTCGGAGTCGATATCTTTATATTCCGATAGATACGTAGCCCACTCACCTGTGTGACTGAAGTGCAGCACTGGATGGAACCTGTATCGCATTGGTCGCCATCGTTGCGGGGAATGACACTGGCTGTCGTAAAAACAGGCAGAGCCAACACAAATACAGAGGCGGCACGAGCAAATCTCATTGTACTTCGAGAGAGTTGGTGTATTTAGAAGAACTGGTAATCGAGGTTCGACTGAAGATTTGGCTAGCGTTTTGCTGCCTTTTATAATATTCTGGACCGGCGTTCCATTAAATATTCCGTTGCGTAACTGGTCCTTGACCATCGCCCTAGGCAAGACTAGCCTGCTGCAGAAACTTTTCAATGGAGGTGATGAGACGGGCATTACGGCTGTCAGTGTCAACGGCCTTCTGTGAACGCCACACGGATGAAGCGGATTTCAAATCCGCAAGTCCAGCTGCGCTGTTCCATCTCAAATAAACGTGCCATTTACTGCTGATTTTGTCCACAGCGTTGAAGTTGAAGATCCGATTTTCATGAATCTGGACTGGATGCTTGCATGAATAGAATCCAGTGCTTGATCGCTAGTAAACAACTTCTGGGTTCGACTGGGAGAGAATAGAATAATCACATTATTCAGCACACGATTGCTTGAAAATCGATTTTAAGACGTACAATATCCTTTTATAAACCAGCAGAGAACGGCGGCTCTTATATGGCCATCATTATACGTAAATAATTGTGCTGCGGTTCGCAAGCCTAGATTGAAATGAGTCTGGGCTGGGAAGCGAAATTGTATTGAAGTTCTTTGGATGGTAATTAGAATACCGTACCGTACAGCGCGAACAAGCATGTGTTATTAGTTCCGTCTGACTGGTCAGGTTTCTTGAGCCATTATCGCGCAAAATGAGTCGGGATTTGGGAGGTCCACCGTGTAATAATTATGAATGATTGATTGTCCACGATGAACGGATAGGAGGTGGGTAACTCATCATGCACAGTGCAGACGCCCGTGCCTTGTGTACGACAGTGCGACGAGCATGGACATGACAGCGACCGGACAGCATGTCAATCAACTAACAGGCAAAAGCCAATCGGAGGAGAGACTTACGCGACCTGCTCTAATTCCCGTTTACTTTTCAAGCAACTAAATCGGCCGTTTCGAATTTCGAAGCCACGAAGCGAGTTTGATGCCTTTCAAGAATTACTCCTTTATGTATATCAAGTTGGGCGATGCTTCCGAACTTTGAAGGCTTACCTTTGATACTTGGCGCTGCGTCGCTGTTGTACCCTAGACAAGAGAGCCGACATGTTTATTCGGGTCCCTCAATCAGAAAACTTCCGCAGATGCGCACACTGCCGACGGCGGCAGTGAATTTAAGTTCTACCTTGGTTCGAGAACGATTACTTGAGGTTCGGTGCAATCGCTGGTTCATAGGGGAAAAGGAAGTCGAATTCTTAGCCTAAAAAATCGCAGTCCATCGCAGTCACGTAAAGCCCATGGAGGTGTGAACTGTATGCAGCACGTCTCTCGGATAGGGCTAAAGGTTATCAGCACAGATCAAGAGACGAGGACCAGAAGCTTACTAAGTAGAAAGATCATCAGGTAATGCAAGCATTCGTTGAGTAGAAGTGGCCATGAATGAGTAAGTTGGATGGACAGAGAAAATTTTACAGGAGCGGTTTGTGCCCCGGATCATGGAAGCTGCAGCCAAATATTACCAAATTGACCCCTTTTTCCTCATTCTTTTACGACGACCTCAGAGAACTCTCTGTCCTGCTGCGTGAATATCTTGTCGCGCGGAAACCTTCAAAGGTCTGAATCGAAATTGCATTTTAATATACTCTTTCCTCTATAGAAGTGCTTCTTGGAGTTAGTCTTTCTGCAGAGGCCTATGTTGTCGAGCGATGTTGGATGAACAGCCATAAATATCTCTTTTTGTTTCTTTTTTTTTCCACTGAGACCTGACTTGGGTTGCGGATGCCGTCTTTCTCCTCCTATACATAAATTTTTTCTTCCTTCAAAATTTCTTGTCCAATCTTTTTATGGAGGGACTATCGTTTAATTAGAATTCATTTGTTGTCTACGAAAGATAGGAGAAGGACTCTCGGCCATAACCTTTCTTTACTGAGTTGGTAGTTCGCTGAGCGATTAACCTACCCCTTGAGACGTGGCTAGCTGCCTGTTACTCTATCTTTTTCCCTTCGACTGAGTATCAATCTGCGTTACTATTTATCATTTTGTTGCATATTCATCGCTCTGCCTTGAAAACAGGGTAAATATGGGACGTCCTTAAGGCACACAGCTACCTTTTCCTGCGCGCACTTCCATTCCACCCTAACTCCTCTAAGCCATAACCTCTGATAACCCATAGCTTGGGCCGTCCACGGAGAGGTATGGGTTATGAGGGTGCCGACTGTAGTTCGTTGAGCAATTAACCGATCCTTGGGCCGGGACTGGCTTCCAATTACTTGCTGTTTTCCTTAGATTGAGCAATATTCTATGTTGCTACTTATCGTTTTGTTGCATATTTCGGAGTAGAAGATAAACAATTGACGACCACATTGCTCCTAATACTTACAAGATAGGGGAGTCGTTAAACGCTATGGGACGTCCTTAAGCCACACATTGACTTTTTCCTGCACACGTCTAAATTCCACCACTCTTGCCTTATCTTCTTCTTCTCTCAATGCCGCCTGTATCTTGTCCCGCGGGACCATAGCATACGGGAGGGTCATAAGCATGTCGAACAAGTCGGGTTGGTCGCTTGCTTGTTCCCTTGTGTTCGTGATTGAATTATATTCTGCGTCCAGATGCATGTGCCTTCCAGGATGGAAGGTATGTTGCCAAGCTACTGTGATACCGTCTTTCAGTGACTCGGTGCCGAAATGGTGCAGGACGGCGCTGGCGTAGATGGCGTCGAAGAGAATGGCAGGCGGGTAGATGGGGCCGCACGAACTCTGGAGAAGAGCACCCGAGGAGGATTGGATAGTGGGGGAGACGTAGTGCCGGAAGAAATGTGGTGTATACCTCTTCTCTGTCGGCGATGCATTGAGGTCGATGTCGGTCGTATTCATGGCAAAGTTAGGTGTCTATTTATTTATTTATTTGTGTTATCAGACTCTGGCCAGGCATTGCTTGACAAGCAAGACTCACTCACCGGTAAAAATGTAACGTCTTTACTTAACAGCCTGTGAACAGCATTGGTTAATATAAGGCCGCTGCGGACGTCGTTGATATTTTCAATCATGTCACTACCAGCAGGTCCTTGACTACGGTGACGAGTGTAAGTCGAAATGTACTAAGTTAATTGGAAGGTGAGCACTCAAGGATCGAAAGAAAGAGCAGCATACCCAATCGACCCTGCTACATGGCACAAGGTGAACCGCATCGAAAAGCTCCTCGTCGTCTCCTGTCAAGACCCAAGTTTTTCCGTCCCGCTCTGCGATTTCCTTCCTGAATTCGTCCCTCCGAGTAATATTAACTCTAGAGCTAGAGCTTAAGGTGACGTGCGTGCGGTCGACCCGAGGGTCTATCGGGAACATCCTTTGCCTTTCGAGGTCGCCGAGGTGATAGTACAGGTCGAGGGGTCGAGAGGTCCATTTGGTCTGCTGGAGTTGTAATCCACGAGGACAGGAAATTCTGGGCTGGAACTTGCAGATAAGTCACCCTCTGCACCGAGAAAAACTCAATCGCGTATCAAATCCATTGGTAAGGGGTACGAGAAACCCGAAGCGCCTCTAATGTCCCTAGTGGTATACTAGTGTTGGGTTCAGGTTTATATCGGTAGTGAGTCCTATAGTTCGAGGTCATGAGGCGTAGACATTAATTTGGGCATTGGGCGCTGTGGCCATGGCAAAAGAAAGGTTCACTGAAGTTTTATATCGGATTCAGAGGAGTAAGAGAGCAGTAGCCAACGTGGGCGAATCGCAATGGCCAGAGTTACACGGAAGCCCTAGCCAAACATTGACAAAGTAATACCATCGGACTGTTTCGGACAGTGCTCACTGCATCATCGTCGTCAAGAACCTGCTGTATGGTCTCATCCCCCTCTTTATGCTTCTCAAACTCCTAGCTTAATTGCGTTAACCCATTCTGAGCCAACCTTGCTTCACACTACGCAAGACACTCACGCGTTTCACGCACGCTCAATTTCTCATCAAGGTGCAAGTGGACGCCTTCGGACGGGTTATCGCCTCCCGCAATGGAGAAAGAAGATATGTGGTTCCGGCTCAGCCTGCACACAATACAGTTTAGAAGGGTTGGGCTATTCCAGCTGTTAAAGTTAGAGGTCTTCGAGTAACTTACGAACCCAGCTGAAGCTCTACCGCGTCAAGCTTCACAGACGTATGACGGCACACCTTCGGCTCCAAAGCCGGTTATAAATCGCGACAAGCTCGGAGACAGTATGCTTGTCGCTTTTGTATGTGTTCTGGGGCCTATCGTTTCTGTCTACCGTTACCTTGCGTTGTCTTCCTCGGCCCCTGGTCTGATCTCTTTCTTGCGTGGCTTCTCCTCAAGGGTTTCCCTATTCCAGGTCCAGACGCATGGACTTCCGATATCCCTTCCTCGTATGTCTTTTACATCCTTCCTCACTGGGCCACAGCATAGCTATCTCTTCATGGAACCTGGTTTGGATATTCATTTTACATCTGTCAAGTCACATAATCTCTGATGACGAATCTGTAGGTAGAAGTTCCCAGAATTATTGTCAGATACTTTCATTTCGTTCGCTTCTCATTGTTTGTGTCGAGTGTCTGTCCTGGAGGATGTTCGTACAGGCATCAAGGAGACGTGTTTCATCCACTGTTCGCCTAGAAAGAAGCCTGTATACCCATCCTCTCTTATTCATCCGCGCGTTCCGATAGTAACGTCGTGAACTAAACCCAGGTGTGGGTCCACCTATCAATCGTTCTGAGTCATTTCCTTGGTTCTGACTTTCTGTTTCCGAACCGTGATAATTAACACGTTCTAGACAGGTCTACTTATTAGTGTGCAACACTGTTCATTGAGCAGGTGACGTCGAGCACTGCATTATCTCGTGGGATATATAAAGGTGTCCTTAGCTTTTGATACCTCTACAACTCGGGTTTTCTTATATCTCAATGACGTCCCTTTCTTCAATAATCTTCTGATAACATGAAGCTCGCCTTAAAGACTCTGGGGCAAGTGATTGCGATTCGGCGTGGAAGGGCAGAGAGTCGTCAGATCGGTAAGCTTTCTTTATAAAGGCAAATTTAGCCTTATCTATCCCAAATCTGTATAGCCAATCATGGATCGCCTGATGGTTCTAGCGCATCCGGACCTGCTGAACTCCAATCTACTACATCGCTTGTCAATAGCCAAAATCAAACTATAAGCGATACGACTGCATCTACTCGAGTTCGGGAAGGAGCTGCTTTCAGCATGAACCTTTTACAGCCTATCGTCGGTGGTTTCCCGTCGCGGGAGCTGCACTGAACGCAGTGGTCAGTGGTGTATTGGTTATATTG
Source organism: Gymnopilus junonius (assembly GCA_015501075.1). Lineage (NCBI taxonomy): Eukaryota > Fungi > Basidiomycota > Agaricomycetes > Agaricales > Galerinaceae > Gymnopilus > Gymnopilus junonius. The sequence continues at coordinate 71,749 of JADNYJ010000121.1, read as the reverse complement.
AATACCTTGGATGTATATACCCAGCCATCGATTTTCTTCCCTTCACTGACTATAAACGGGCTGTGCAGAATCCCACCACAAAACTCGCTGTTTTGGAATATCATCTGAACACGACGACGACCACCCTGGTCTCAATTGAAGTTCTGAGAGCTCGAATTTTAAGGTGAGGGTATCGGTCTTTTGGTCTTCATCAAGACCCTCATCTTTGTCTCTAGACAATTAGGAAATGTCCTCGAAATTTTAGAGAGAATGCAGCCGCTGAAGATACCATGGAATGCGCAAGTTACCCAGGATCTCATCCAGTGCTCCAAAGATATCGAGCACTATTTGTTTGAATTCTCAGTAAGTGAATTGCACAATCCTTCTTCCTGAAATCGCTTTCTGATTTATCCGACCTCCAGGCGTTGGTTCACGTCAGAAATGAGGTCAAGGATTTCAAAGCGATAGTCCAGAAATTTGTGGGGTCGTCGACGGAGTTCAGTACTGTTCCTGTTGGTGTCGTGAAAGTGATAGATCCCACTGGCAGGGAATATTTGATCCCCCTCCATTTCTGTCATTCTTACAAGGTGTTTATCTCATTATCTGCCACGCTACGACTTCATCTCATCATTTACAAGCAATTCGACAAGGCGTTGTTGGCCTTATTTCAGGGCGAAGCTAAACGGATGAAGTTGTTGCGATATTTTATACAACGTGGCATGATTGATTTACACTTCGATAAAGGCGGCCAAGACAGCCATAGGGAGCTCAAGCACAATTCATGGGACTTTATTTACTCTGGACAGACAATACGTATGAGGTTTACCTTGCAAGGCTGTCTCAGCCCTTCCAGACGATTCAAATGCCCTAAGTGTCGTTCATGTGTTCTCGTAGACTTATCTGCAGATTGGTAAGCTGGCTAATAATCTTCTGACATTCGATAATTTGAGACCCAAACCCTTTTCAGTTCTTATTGCGAGGTCCACTTTTGGATATACCTGGCTCACAATTTTTATCCGTATAATCTGCAAAGGAGCGCCGGTGAAGGCAATCCCCTTTTCAAAAGGATGGACGACGACTTCACAAGATAGAAATATGTACATATGAGCGATCTAACTGATATTCGCTTTTTTCAGTTCGTAATGTTACTAAGGAAACAATGATTCGCATGACTGGAGAGGATCCCGTTCCAATACCTGTAAGCTTTTTCATCTCTCCTCAACGTTCTATCGATATAATGGCTTACGGTTTTATGATCGCTACGATGACTTGGACTATTCTTTAAGCCACTGTTGGAGCGCAATAAGGCCTTTACGTAGTGAAATGACCATGCAATATTTCACTAGTTAATAAACGTTTTAAATCGAATGTTGAACCTCACACTAGTCAGTTTCAAAGTTGACGCAGCAGCCGATTCGAAGCGGACGTTTTGATGTTCGGAGGTAAAAGTGCAGCGGTTCAACGTTGATGATGGATAGATAAGACGTGTTATCAGTCTCTTGCCTCCCACCTGTCCCTCCTCGCAGACTCTCTGTCGCTTGCACTTTATGTCTACACGTCGTGAGGAGGCCAATGCCCTTCTAAAGGCCTATATTATTAGTGTTCTCGCCAAACTGGAGGCAGAGTCATTTCGCGATCACGGGGACTCTGAGTCGAGCTCAAGTGACTCCGGGTCAGATTCGGACTCCTCAAACTCAGATTCTGAGGTTATCGAGACTGCTATTATCGATGGTCTCGAGGAGCTTTACAAAGAGCGTTACCAGGGTGAGCATCGGATGCATTCCAAAGACACAGGAAAATATCAACCTGCTCTTAAATGTGTACAAGTGAAAATTCCCCGACATCTTTCGTTCCTACATGCAAATCTCGCTTGCTTGCTTCGACGACCTTGTTGCCTGTATTGAGCACCATTTATTTTCAGAATGACAGCAATAACACCCAGATGGCTGTTGAACGGCAGGTTTCAATTGCACTGTATCGCTTCTGGCACTTCGGAAATGCAGCAAGTACTATGAAGGTTGCACTTTGGGCAGGTGTAGGCTATGGCACAGTATGCAATTCCACCATCCGTGTCATGACCGCACTTTGTAACAAGCGATTTCGAGCAATGACATTACCCTGGTCAAGTCCTCAGGAAAATTGAGCGGGCGAAAGCTTGGGTAGAGGGAAGTTCATGTCCCGCCCGGCGCGATGGTTGGTTAATGGTGGATGGAACTCTTGTTCCTATGTTCAGGCAACCAGGGGAATTTGGGACTTCATTCCTTGATTGAAAGAATAACTACTCAATGAATGTTCAAGTAAGTGATATATGTAATTTAAGTTTTCTGGCTGTCTGATATTAATAACTGAGTCTTAGTTAATTTCGACACCAGATCTCCGGATTATTGACTACGGTGTTCGACTTCCAGGAAGTCAGCATGATGCTACAGCCTGGAACAAAACAAAATTTCCTTGGATTCCTCACCGGCTCTACCGGCCTCACTGCTAGTGTTATCAATCTTGGGTGCTTTAGCTTTTGCAGTGCCCTTTTGGGCGCGTTTTTTCGCGCCGGAGTTCGCATTTTTTGGCCTTCTCCAGCAAGAGTTGGGCAGCCAAAATTTTGAAGGAGAGGGAGGTGGGGATGGGTCAGCCTTGCGAGCCATAAATATTATAAGGTTACAGGGTCTCACAGAATATTATGAGAATAAAGAACGCGGTAAGTATGAAGACGCATTTGCGCCTATTCGTGCTTGTGATGCTTAGTTCGAGCTCCGACTCAAATCGTTTGTACTAAACTGTAGTGAAATACCAACAGTTTGAATCGTACTTAGTCTTGAATCGGCCGCTGCGTCAACTTTGAAAGTGGCTACTATCTCAGTTATGGATTATAATTGTTCCATAATACACGACTTCCTTCGAAGAAACACACATGTGGTCTAAGTATTTCTAATTATTTTTCGGGGACCAGTACGGTAAGTTCCAGAGAATTTCAACTTCCGATTTCCCACGACTCGCCCCGTCGCTACGCACACAACAGCATTTCATTGTTCTCCTCTCTCTCTCCCAACCACGATGCTTACCTGTCAGGGGAACTCCTCTGTTCAGACTATATGTGACATCCTTAACCAGATCAATTCTTGGGCCAATTCAAGGTCCTTAATTTGCACCGCTTCTTTTGCTTCACTCACCCTTTGTCAATGAATAGGCCGCCATGCATTGGAGTTCTGCGGCGCTCATTAGTAAGTCTATGATATCGACCAAGGATAATGAGCCCTTGAAGACCTTTCGCAACAGAGTAAACTCCCATGCACTATATTCTATTCCAGCACTCGTCGAACACAATCTGAAGCCCGGAATCACACAGAACGCCTGTCGTTCGACACTTCCCGATCGTCATAATGATGCGGATATGTCAATTTTCTTGGTAATACTTTTTAAATTTGTTTGCATTCTTTGGGTCGAATGATGAGGCTTATAGATATCGTCGATGTCCGTCCCGGATGACGTTCTCACTCGTACTTAGAAGACACGTCTCCCGTGGAATGTTCACTTGAAAGTCGGTATACGCAACTTGTTTTAACTTGCCCCGATCCTACTCATGTCGTGCGCCTATTTAATGAAGTGTGTATCAAATTCTTCTCGTTCTGGTTCTTCTCGTTTACTTGATTAATCATTGGACACATTAGATAAGAACCGCTATGAGGAAGGCGGTGCGGACCCTTTGCGACCGTGAGATCCCCTGAGCCAGGTGAACAGTCAACGTGCTGCCTCCCATCCAATCGCCCACTTCGGCAGCAGCATAGCGCCTTCAAACAATGAACCGCTTCTCCTCATTATCAGAGCACGTAGTTGAAACCGACATACGGCAACCTCAGGTGCGTTCCTACTCTACCCAGTCGGCCATTCAATCGGACCACACTTTCCTTCTTCGACTTGCGATAATTATACATTGACGTGGTTCCAGACAGGGTCCTCATTATGTTCAGAGTACAACACTTTGATTCGGGCAGGTGACGTCGAGCACTGCGTTGTGGGTACTCGTGGGATAGGTGCGTCCTCGTTGTCCGATACACCTGTAGCTCTGGTTTTCATCCATCTCTAGGGTATAGCTGCTTCAATTCCTTTGTGACGAGATGATGCTCGCAATCAAAACTCTGGCTAAGTAACTAAAATTCGGCGTCGAGGGGTAGAGAGTCATCAGATCGGTACGGCTTCCTTCTAAAGGCAAATTTGACGTTATCTAACCCAAATCTGTGCAGTAAATCAGGAATCGCCTGGTCCATCGAACATCTTCGGACCATCACCATCTTCTGCCGATGAATCCCAGTCTGCTATCACAATTTACAACAGCCAAAGCCAGACTACGAACAGTGATACGACGGTATCTACTCAAATTCGGGAATGCGCTACTTTCGGCCTGAGCCTCTTACAACCCGTCGTTGGCGGTGTTCCTCTGGCTGGACCTGCATTGAACGCGGTAGTTTGCAGTCTATTGGGTGTATTAAATACCTTGAATGTGTGTACCTTGCGATCGCTTTCTTTCCTTTCGTTGACCAGGCGCCAAAAGCAAAGAGACCGCAATAAACGAGCCATTCAGAATCTTACGACCAAACTAGCGATCTTGGAATATCATTTGAACACGACAACAATCAACCTGGTCTCAATTGAAAATCTGAGAACTCAACTTACAAAGTGAGAGTATCGGCCCGTCAGGGTTTATCAAAACACTCACCTTTATATCTAGGCGACTAGGAGATATCCTCGACATTTACTGAAAATGCGGCCACTCAAGATATCTAAGAACGCGCAAGTCATGCAGGATCTCATCCAATGTTCCAAAGACATCGAGTACTACTTGCAAGAATTCTCAGTGAGTGATTTGTGAAATGCTTCCGCTTGTGATCGTTTTCTGATTTGTCCAACATCCAGTGTTAGGGGTCGTTTATGTCGACAATGAGGTCTCGGATTTCAAAGTTCAGCTTCAGAAATTTATGGGCTCGTTAACGCAGTTCAGTACTGTCCCTGGCGGTGTCGTGAAAGTGATAGATCCAACTGGAATGGAATACATAATTCCTCTTGATTTCTGTCATTCGTACGAGGTGTTTATCTCATTTCCTGCTATGTCATACGTTCAACTTACCATTTATTAGCAATTCGACAAAGTGTTGTTGGCCCTGTTCGAGGGTGAAGCTCAGAGGATGAAGTTGTTGCGCTATTTTGTAGAACGCGGCATGATTGATTTTCATTTCTCCAAGGGAACGGAAGACATAAGTAGAGATCTGAAAAAGAATTCATGGGACTATGTTTATTCTGGGATTACGATACAGATGGGCTTCATTTTGCAAGGCTGTATGGGTCCGTCAGGACGGTTTAAATGCCCCAGGTGTCGTTCATGTGTTCTTGACGTTGGGGAGGATTTATCCGTTAACTGGTAAGTTGCTTTGGGATCAATCGTTCGGCGTATTAACACTTTTCAGCCCTTATTGCGAAGTTCACTTCCAGATATGTTTGGCCAATGAATTTTATCCCTACAATTACAACCGGATCGCTGGTGGTTACAATCCCATTTTCAGAAGAATTGACTACGACTTCACGTCAGAGGGATCCATAGAAGAGAGAGATTTGGCCATTATCCGCTACTTCCGTTTTGTAATGGTCACAAAGGAGGTAATAATTCAATGGACTGGCGTGGATCCCGATCCAAAACCTGTAAGCCTCTTTACATCGTTTGATCATTGTGGCCAAATAATAGTTCATTACAGTTTTATGACCGTTATGATGACGTGGACTTTTCGCTGAGTCAATGCTGGAAAGGACTGGCTACTTTGCGCATGGGAATGTCCATGCAATATTTCGTCTAAGGATAAACTACGACATCATCAAGCCGATATAGCCGTCGTACTAGGTCAATCTTCAATAGTAAGGCCTAGGAAGTCAAGGAGCATCAGGAGAATTAAAATGCGATAATCATCCACTTCATCCAGATTTCCTCGTATATATATATTTCCTTCAAGCAGCTGTCCTTGCTGCTCTGTTGTGTCCATTCTAATTGCAACTTCATTTATATTTGTCTATTTTTGAAAGCCTTCAGTGTTTAATATGACCTGGACCTTTTTACTACGTACCTGTTCTCCAAATTTTAAATCAATAATTTTCTTCCTTTTCCCGTTTTTGGCAGTATCGTTTTCAAAGAGATTGTACTTACAGTTACTAATTTTTTTTGACATAGGCAAATGAAAATCATAGGTTCTGGAAAGACGCAATACAAGGTGAGATTTGCGTCGCCTGGCGGTTTAAATTTATTTTACCTTGATTTTATGGAAGAGTTTACATGTGAAGAATGGACCTCTCTTCACCGAATTACGGGATAAATTTCAAGAGAGTGAATGAATGGATTTTAAATTACCGCTCACCGAGAAGATAGTTCGGCCAAATCACTCAGATGAAATGATCCTTCGTGCGAGAACCCGAACTGAGGTGCTTCCAAGGTAGGGTCGCTCCGGGAACCTAAATGACGAGTGTCTGGGCCCCATTCAAGTCTGGCAATTAATTCAATCTCAATATCCCCGGCTTCCCCGGAGTATTTTCTGTCGATTAATTCAACCTTGTAACTTCCATTATCGTCTACTTGTCCTTGAAATAGCAAGCCTGTCTTGTCTCCAAGTTTACGTTGGATCGTGATGCGAAACGTAGGTGTCTTGTTTTCCGCACAGTTCCAATATTGAGGTAGCATCCGAAAGTCGTTGGTCGTTTGGAACACGCCAGATCCGCCATTCACAGTTCCAGATGGTAAAACATTTACGACCTCCATGCCCCGCTTGCGCGACGGAATACCTAATGGAATGAAAGAACGGAGATGGGTTGGGATGGATAATGGAAGTGGTGATGATGGAGATGGATTGGGAGGATATACCAAGGAGATGGAAGCACGCCACAGCATTTATAACTGTTTTCATTATCAAGGAGGTATCAGAGAACGAGCTTGTATTTACGCCCACACACGAACGTACAGTATATTGTAAACCCCTTCCTAATTGGGGGCGCCTTTCTACATTCGGTAGCTGTTCCAGGCCCCATTATCATATTGAAGCATTTCCCGCAGTCAGGATCATCTGCTCGGGCTGTGCTTGGCGTTTGTATGAAGAAACCTTGCCATGTTAAAGCTTTCTTTTAAATATAGCTCACAATGAAAAGGCGCAATCCATCAACACTGTAGTTGGAAAGAAACAGCAGGAATCATTGATGGAAATGGAAGCTCCACAAACAATTTGATAACAGGGCGTAAATGTGATTCTCTAAAAATTGCGAAAAAAACGCGGATTTAGGTGTATAATCTGTAAAAGAAGGTTTGAACAGCACCGGTAATCATAATTTATTCTACGGATATGATTGGCTCATGCAAGTTGTACATGGCAAGCGGCGTACTTTCTGATAGTGACAAGGTGAACGCGTGGCAATTAAATGCAGCTGCCGTGGCTTCGCCAGCACATTTACTGCGCCTTTTGCATGTATATGGGGTTGGTAGCCCCAAATTGGAATTGCTTGAAATGGATCAGGCCGTTACTCTCAGTTGCTTGCGGTCCTGATTCGTGCTTTCCCCATCAATCCATGGACCTCGGGCCTAAATCTGTTTGTTTATCTCCGCTTTCACCCAGAACCAAGCATACGGGTCTCTTTGTTCCATGAACGCACAAGGACCGTACAGCAGTCAACGATTTCTTCGATACACCCCGTTCCTCTCGAGTTTCGACGTGGCGACTCACTTTCCTGAGCTCTCCTAGGGCGCGGTGTCGACAGTTCCTTGCTCTGCCGACTCCTGCTGTTGACCTCTTTCTGTGGGCGCTATTTCTCACCAAATCCGTCATCGAAGGTTAATCTGTTGATTTGATGTATAGCCTTCGGCAAATGCCCCTTCGGCAAGACCTCGGGCACTGGTCAGGCACTGTACTCTGATTAAATTTTAACTTCATGCTGCTCACACCGAGTCGTTGGCTCGAGTTCACCGACTTGTACGTTATCTCTTCTCCGCCATAACATGTGGCTGCCTTTCGTATTCACCTGGACGATCTGAAATCCTTCTGCTGGTGGATCTTAGTTCCGCAGCGCGCACTCGGGTCCCGAACAAGAACTGGATTAGTCACGACGATAGGAGGGCGTGAGTCAGAACATATATGTAGAAGGTTGAAAGTAGGTGACTCCTAGAACATCCCCTCTTTTCTTTCCTTCATGTCGCTGAAATGATCCTTTCTTTCCCCCAAGAACCCACATGTAGCCCGAAGGCCGCAGACGAGGGGAGAAAGGAGGATCCATCATATGCCCCCATACCCACCCCGAGATGCTTAATTCACTGACACACCTACTCTTCAGCTGAGCACTGACGCCATCGTACCCCAACCTCGTTGAATTCTACCCTCCATGTCGATTTGAAGCTGTCAAGGGTGACTAGGACCGCTCATTTATCCTTGGCCTACGGCGCCGCTCAGCCTGTTCGCAGTCGCCGCCATGGTCTAGAATCTGCCCGTCGTTTGGCTATCAGGGGCTGTTGTACTTGCAGGTCAGGCTCTCTTCATGATTCTGTACTTTCTGGTGCTGATTAGACTGTCTCTCTAGCCCAGAATCCATAGCAGCTGTCGGAGCCATACCATGATATCGCCATTGATAAGTGCAATTTACTTGGGCAGATGGGTCTCTTCAATATGTGGCGTTTGGATGTACATCTCTCCGTCCACGCCCTGCCCTACCACCTTCCCTTTTCCTTTCCTCTTCCGGCTTCTTCTCTCTTTCTTCCCTCTCTTCCCCATAGCGTGCCTTTGACGATGGCGCTGGAATTCCTTTTCAGCTCGATCTTTCCGTTTTCATCGCAGACAATTTCATGCGGTGTCCCCAGGGCCATACTTAGCCTTTACGCTCTCAAGTGATGGTTCTCATTGGGGCTCTTCTATGGCTGACCCGGTGATATGTTTTTGATAATGTAGGCACCGGTTGGCTGTTGGAGGGTTGAACTTTTGGTCCCACTTCTCATCTTATCTGCCACATTCTTCAAGTTAACCGACCATATCGGGTAGCAGTGGTTGTTGACATGGTGGTACGTAGATCATGGAGTACCTTGTATCCTGAGTCTGCCTTACCGTCATTCTTCAGGGCCTAGGCGTAGATTCTTCGAGGAACCTCCCCTCTTCGTTACTTATAAATACACTCGCGGTCATGTCTTCAACAAACGTCAATATACGCCGTGTCCGGTGGGTCCTGGTGTTGCTCCTTTCGCCTTGCCGAGGAAGTCGTTTTGGATTCGATAAATTTACTCTATGCAACTGTAAGGTAGGGCTTTCCGACCAGGAGTTCTTCTATGATGAACGTTGACGATTTGTTCCAGATAGTTTTACTATATAGCGAGAGCCAAAGCTCAAGTCGCAGAAAAGGGTGTCTTTCTGAAGCCTTGAAGACTGAAGCAAGAACTGTAGGGGGTTCCGCAATCCGCTAGGCGTATCTCACCACCTTTCTTGCTGGGACTCCGGAGTTTGATTGCCTTCATCGACCTCACACACCTGTGACTCCTATTGAATCCTCTTCCTCTTCAAGGACAACTGAGTCACCAACGCGCTCGATTAACAATTATCTCATGGGCCAACGTACACCTCAGTCGCCGCCGACAGCAACCTAGAGTTTAGAATACGCCGTTGGAGTCCTATTCCCAGCTCTATTACGCTACTCCGACCTTCATCGACCTCGTGCACCCTTCACCATGTGACTCCTCTTGAATCCTCTTCCTCTTCAAGGATAACTGAGCCAGCAATGCGCTATCCATACGTACCGACTATCAATCATCTCGTACACCTCAATCACCTCCGACGTGGTGGATAAGTGGTTTTGTCATCATGGGATATTGTTTGGCATGTCTAGAGAGCCCTGGTATTATACCTTTCACTTTCCCGAAGAAGTCATTTGGCGGTTGAGCCTTCCACTCCATGTAACTGAAAGGTAGAGTCAATCTAAACCTCTTGTGCGATGAGCATTGACAATTTGTTCCATATACTTGCACCCGTTGACCCGAGCGAAAATTCAAGACAAATCTCTGAAGTTTGGAGATCGAAGCCAGAAATATACGTGGATTTCACAATACTCTAGGCGTACCTCACTACCCTGCCGAAACCTTGAAACACAGATAAGATGGTAGAATAATTACTTGGTAGATACTTATTATGTTGTGGAGAATTAATAGCCTCCCTTGTGGCGTGGCACGCTCGGCACGCCAGTGCATGCTTGGCACGCTTTTTTTCCATAGCCTGTAATAAACCCTGACGTTATCCATCCGGGAGGCGAAATTAGATCTGATCCGATTTCAATCTCTAATGTTCGTCTAGTTTACAACTGTAAGTCCTAAGAAGTCAAGGAGCAGGAGGAGAATTAAAATGCGGAATCCATTTTCTCATCGCTTTTTCCGTGTATATGAATATTTCCTCCAATCACCATTCCACATTGCTCCGTTGTATCTATCCCGACAGTCAAGGGCCTTCCGCTTGGGTTTTGTAAACCAGGTTAGTTTTTTTGTGACTCTTATTCACGAATTTATCAGTCCTTTGAAGTCAGATCAGTGCCCTATGCTCCGTAATCTGAGCCTCCTCTCACAAAGGTTGCATCGGTTACCGAGTAAAAGTGGCATATTTAATATGAAGAGCGTCCTTCCTGAACCTGCCAACGTTCGTCTTCCGAATAGGCTCCTTGAATCTGCCTCCATTTCATGGAGCAAGGTCACTAGGGTCAGCGCCGGAGGTCTTGAGGTGGTTGACTATTTAGAGCTCCTTCAACAACAAGCAAAATGTCTGGAACTTTGCTGGCTTCGCAATATTGGGGACTTACAGGAAAGCCTGTCGCATTTGGTTCGCACTCGCTCCCACTCCAAGAAATTGATCTGCATATAAATAGTTGAAATGCTGGGAGGAAGTTATTCGACAATCTCACTCTTCAGACATTATAGAAACTGTAAATCGGCATGAACTCGAGAAGTCTTCCAAGTCCAGAGCTTTTACCCCTGTTGAAAAGATGTGGCTGTCGGTTGAAGAAATCCTGGAACTGCTTGAGTTATTACCGGAACCCATGGAGGCATTTTGTGTATTGGCTCTCTTGGTCATCCTCTGCCTATATTCGCTTTGGAACAGGAGCGGGATGCCTACTTCCTGACCTACCTGCATTCTCTCATAATTCATATCGCGTCCTCTGATATTGAACTATGTACCACTGGTGTTTTTACCACTTTCCGAGATAATTCATCATCAGCGATGGTTTTGAACAATGTCCAGTTTAATTTTTCATGCCTTCCTGGCCAGGTCATTGACAAGGAGGATTTGCAAGTCTTCTTCCCATCTTGCGGGCTAGTTTGGACTTGAATATTACGTGTCAGGAGAAGTGTTGCGATTTGATTCTCAACTCAAAACAGCAATGAATTCTGAGCTGCCTGATCGTTGGGAGAAGTATGATTGTTGTTCTTTATTTCTCTACTTTTTTGGGCGCAGTTACCAGTACACTGTACGGCAAGCTTCAGACTCCAGAGCGTTTCAACTTCCGATTTCCCACGAGCCGCCCCGTCGCTAAGCACACAACAGCACCTTTAACAGCATTTCATTATTCTCCTCTCTCTCTCCCAACCACGATGCTTAACCTTCAGAAAAACTCCGCTGTTCAGACAATACACGATATCCCTGGCCAGCTCAATTCTTGAGCCAATTTAAGGTCATGAGGAAGGCGATACGGGACCGTGGGATCCTCTGAGCCAGATGAGCGGTGAACGCCCTCTCCCAACCAATCGCCCGCTTCGACAGCAGCATAGCGCCTTCAAACAATGAACCGCTTCTCCTCATTATCGGAGCACGTAGTTGAAACCGACATACGGCAACCTTAGGTGCACTTCTCTCGTAGAATGTTTCTAGGCGTCGATATATGCAACTGGTTTATCCCGCCCCTCCCATTCATGTTGTGCGCCTATTTAATAAGGTTTCTTTCCGTTCTGGGTCCTCATTTTACTTGATTAATCTTTGGAGGCATTAGCTAAGAACCGCTATGAGGAAGGCGATGCGGGACCGTGAGATCCTCTGAACCAGATGAGCGGTGAACGCCCCCCTCTCTCCAATCCAATCGCCCGCTTCGACAGCACCATAGCGCATTCAAACAATGAACGGCTTCTCCTCATTATCGGAGCACGTAGTTGAAACCGACATACGGCAACCTTAGGTGCGTTCCTACTCTACCCGGTCGGCCATTCAATCGGCCCACACTTTCCTTCTTCGACTTGCGATAATTATACATTGACGTGGTTCCAGACAGGTCCTCATTATGTTCAGAGTACAACACTTTGATTCGGGCAGGTGACGTCGAGCACTGCGTTGTGGGTACTCGTGGGATAGGTGCGTCCTTGTTTTCCGAATACATCTGTAGCTCTGGTTTTCATCCATCTCTCGGGTATAGCTGCTTCAATACCCTTGTGACGAGATGATGCTCGCAATTAAAACTCTGGCGAAAGTGACCAAGATTCGGCGTCGAGGGGTAGAGAGTTGTCAGATCGGTACGGCTTCCTTCTAAAGGCAAATTTAACGTTATCTAACCCAAATCTGTGCAGTAAATCAAGAATCGCCTGGTCCATCGAACGTCTTCGGACCATCACCATCTTCTGCCGATGAATCCCAGTCTGCTATCACAATTTACAACAGCCAAAGCCAGACTACGAACAGTGATACGACGGTATCTACTCAAATTCGGGAATGCGCTACTTTCGGCCTGAGCCTCTTACAACCCGTCGTTGGTGGTGTTCCTCTGGCTGGATCTGCATTGAACGCGGTAGTTTGCAGTCTATTGGGTGTATTAAATACCTTGAATGTGAGTACCTCATGATCGCTTTCTTTCCCTTCGTTCACCTTGCGCCAAAAGCAAAGAGACCGCAATAAACGGGCCGTTCAGAATCTTACGACCAAACTAGCGATCTTGGAATATCATTTGAACACGACAACAATCAACCTAGTCTCAATTGAAAATCTGAGAACTCAACTTACAAAGTGAGAGTATCGGCCCGTCAGGGTTTATCAAAACACTCACCTTTACATCTAGGCGACTAGGAGATATCCTCGACATTTTACTGAAAATGCTGCCACTCAAGATATCTAAGAACGCGCAAGTCATGCAGGATCTCATCCAATGTTCCAAAGACATCGAGTACTACTTGCAAGAATTTTCAGTGAGTGATTTGCGTAATGTTTCCGCTTGAGATCGTCTTCCGATTTGTCCGAAATCCAGGTGTTAGGGGTCGTTCACGTCGAAAATGAGCTCACGGATCTAAATGTTAAGCTCCAAAAATTTATGGCCTCGTCGACGCAGTTGAATCGTGTTCCTAGTGGTGTCGTGAAAGTGATAGACCCGACTGGGACGGAATATTCGGTTCCTCTTGATTTCTGTGGATCGTACGAGGTGTTTATTTCATTTCGTGTCTTACCATTCCTCCAACTCACCGTTTATTAGCAATTTGACAAAACTTTGCTGGCATTGTTCCAGGGTGACGCCAATAGGGTCAAGTTACTCCACTATTTGTCCAACGAGGAAAGATCGATTTTCATTTTTATAAAGGGGACTGTAAAGAAAGCCAAGACGGTGATGGGGTGTTCAAAAAGAATTCGTGGGACTATATTCACTCAGGAATTACAATACGCATGGCTCTTATATTGCAAGGCAGCATGGGTCCTTCAAGACAATTTAAATGCCCTAGATGTCGTTCACATATTCTTGACGTTGGGGAAGAATTTTCTGCCAACTGGTGAGATTCCGGAAGAGATCAGCGTGCTGTGTTGACTGTATTGTAGTCCCTCCTGCGAAGTCAACTTCCAGATATCCATGGCCGAGACTTTTTATCCCTATAGTGGTACCCCCGGTGTACCCAATTACATTTTCAACAGGATTGACGACCATTACCTGAGAGAGGATTCCCTGGAGGAACGTGATTTGACCAATATCCGCTACTTTCGGTTTGTAATGATTACGAGGGAGACAATTATTCGACAGTCTGGGAATCATCCTCGCTTGAAATATGTAAGTCTTCGCATCTCTTATCAAATTTGCGTTGGAGCGATAGTTTCAGTTTTACGATCACTATGAGGACGTCGACTTTTGTTTAACCCAATGCCGGGAAGCAATAGGGCCTTTGCGCATGGGGATGACAATGCAATATTTTGTTAAATAACAAGCCTAATGAGTAACAGGTACGGGTATAGTTATTTTATGATACATGATTAATTTAACGTAACTATAGCACGTTACAGGCGTATATTTCTTGCGTTCTTTCATCACTCGCAATCAACTAGTCTGCAGGTGCAAGGGCCAAAAAATCGAGGACGAGGAAGAAAATCAGAAGACGGAATACCTTCATCTCTCCAAGTGTTCCTTGTATGCACATCTTTCCTGAAATTATCGTTCCATCTTGCTCTGTCGCATCCATTCTGAGGGTGAAGTTATTTCCACTGGACCCGTAAAACAGTTTAACTTTTATCCCGGCTCCTCATCCCGTCATTCTAACTTACATGCTCTCCAAATTTTGAAATTGCTTTTATACTCCTATCCCTTTTTCCGCTCCTGAAGGTGTCGATTCCATGTAGATTGAACCTATTTTTAACGCCTTCACCTGGAGTGCGTATATAAAGATCATAGGCCCTGTAGTGCAGAAAACGTGATGTAAATTGACCTTCGTGTCTCTTTGGGGCATTAGCTGGTCTCACCTTGATACCATAGATGGGTCTGCATCGGAAGGTGTCGTTTCACGGAGCCATCGATGTAAGCAAGGCAGATAAGTGACAATGATTTCTTACCCACCGACATAACTGTTTTACCATGTTGCATGGGTGGAAACCTCCACCCTGAAAAAATCCAAATTCAGGCGCTTCCAAGGGAGTGTCACTGCGGAAATTTAAACCATGTGCAGTTGGGGGCCATTGGAGCCTTGCAATCGATCACAGATCATCTCCAGGTTCCTTAGAGTTGAAAATTCTGGCTCCTGCGGTTTGAAATAAACAGCAGGGATCACTGATGAAAATGAAAGCTCCACAAACGGTTTACTAACAGGGTGTAAACGGGCCTCTCTGAAAACGAAAACAAATGTGGCTTTATGTCTATCATCTCTGAAAGAAGGTTCGAACAGCACCAGTCATCAGAAACTACTCTACAGATATAATTGGCTCATGTTGTGCATGGCCAGCGGCGCACTTTCTGATGATGACAAGATGAACGCGTGTCAAGCTGCCGTGACTTCACCGGAGCATGTACTCCACCATTCTGCACGTATATGAATAGCCCTAAATTGGAAATTACTCAAATTGCTTGAATTTGATCAGGCCCTCAGTTCTTACGGTCCTGATTCGTGCTTTCCCAATAACTCCATGGATCTTGGGCCTAAATCTGTGTGTCTATCTCCGACTTACACCCAGAACCAAACATACGGATCTCTTTGTTCCATGAACACACAGGGACCATACAGCAGCCAACGATTTCTCTTTTTCTTCAATAGACCCATTTCCTCTCCAGTTTTGGCATGGCGGATCACTCCACTGAACTCTCCTAGGGCGCAATGTCGACAGTCCAGCTTTCAATAACGCTGTGGATAGCCTAACCTCGCTCTGCCGGGCGACTGGTGTTGACCTCTTTCTGTGGGCGCTATTTCTCCGGTAGCATCATCGAAAGGTTAATCTGCTTAGCCATCGGCAACCCTCGGGCACCGGTGTTCGGGCACTGTACTTACCGGTTGAAACGTTGAAGTTCGACTTCAACACACCCAGTCGTTGACTCGAGTCCACTGCCTTGTACGTTTTCACTTCTCCGCCATAACATGAGGCTGCCTTTCGTATTCATCTGGACGATTAGAAGAACCTTCTGCTGGTGGATCTGATTTCCGCAGCGCGCACTCGGGTCCCGAACAAGAACTGGATTAGTCAGGACGATTAGGAGTACCCTAACCTCGTTGACTTCTTTCCTCCATGACGATTTGAAGCTGTCAAGGGCGACTACGACCCCTCGTTTACCCTTGGCTACAGCGCAGCTCATCCTGTTCGCAGTCGCTGGCATGGTGTAGAATCTGCCCGTCGTTTGACTATCAGGGACTGCTGTACTTACAGGTCAGGCTCTCTTCGTGATTCTTTCTTTCTCGTGCTGATTAGACCGTCTCTTTAGTCCAGACCTTATAGCAGCTGTCGGAGCTATGAGATGATGGCCACTGATAAGTGGTCATAGGTGCAATTGTACTCGGGCTCATGGATCTCTTCAATGTGTGGCATTTGGATATACATCTCTCCGTCCACATCCTGCCCTACCGCCTGCCCTTTTCCTTACCTCTTCCAGCCTCTTCCTCACTTTCGCCCATCTTTTCCCCATACCCTGCCTTTGACGATGGCGCTCGCCTTCCTCCTCGGTTCGATCTTTCCGTATTCACCACAGACAGTTACATCCAGTGTCCCCAGGGCCATACTTAGCCTTTACGCTCTCAAGTGATGGTTTATATTGGTGGTTCTTATGTGGCCGACCCGATGATACGTTTTTGATAATCCACCCACTGGCTGCTGGAGGGTCAAACTTTTGGTCCCGCTTCTCGTCCTACCTCTCATATTCTTCAAGCTAAACAACCATAGCGAGCAGCGGTGGTTCTTGACATGGAGGTATGTCGATCATGGAGTAACCTTGTATCCTGACTCTGGAGCTTTGAAATCTTGTTACGCAACAGGCTGACAGTGCCGCCTCTTTCTCGCTGAGTAGCAGAGTGGATGACTGGATGGTTCTCTCATTTTGCATCTTCTGCACCTATATCGGAGGAGGGACGAGGGCAGCTTGGGTTATGGGAGTGTTTATTCCTCGGAAAAACGAAAGGGCAAAGAAGGAGAATCAATTACAAGCATGATTGCCGCTGCTGTTATCTCAATCATCTCGTGTACCAACGTACATCGCAGTCCCCGCCAAGTGTAACGTCAGGCTTGTATTTCGACGCCGGAGCCTTGTTCCTAGCTCTACTACTCCGACCTTCATCAACCTCGTGCACCATTCATCCGCGACTCCTCTCAAATCCTCTTCCTCTTCAGGTACAACTGGGCCACCAATGCGCCATCGATATTTATCGCCTATCAATCATCTCACGGACCCCAGTACACTTCAATCATCACCGACATTGCGAATAAGTGGTTTCGTCGTCATTTTATATTGTGCGTCATGTCTAGGGGGCCCTGGTATTATACCTTTCATTGTGCCGAGGAAGTCATTTGGGACTCTACTCTATGCACCTGAAAGGTAGAGTTAATTTCTGATCTCAAGCTCTTCTGCGAAGAGCGTTGACGGCTTGTTTCAGATAATTCCAACCGTTGGCGAGATCGGAAATTCAAGCTGAATCTTTGAAGCATGAAGCCTGTGAAATATACGTGGAGGTCGCAATTCTTCAGGCGTACCTCACCACCCTTCTTTCTGGCTATCCGAAGCCTTGAAATTTTGGTCCACAGGACGACTTTGTAGACCACTCGCTCAAAGGGTCTTGGCAGTCGGAGTTAATCATTGTTGACTCTTTCCATATTCTGCTCCTATATCACACGAGAGTATGGGCGGCTTGGGATTTGCGCACCGGCAAAACGAGAACCACAACCACGATTGCCCGCTGCTGTTTCAACTTCAGGTCTTATATGTTACTGCAATTCAGAAAACGGGTCCAGGATAACCGAGTCACCTATGCGCCATTGTGATTTATCGATTATCAATTTCTAATGGACCTCGATCATCGCCAACGGCAACAGGGAGCTTGGAATCCAAGGTTGAAACGTTGAAGTCCCATTCCTAGCTCTGTTGCTCTACTCCGACCACTCTTTCATCCGCCTCACTCACCTGCGACTCTTATTGCTTCCTCTTCCTCTTTAGACTTCGCCTCCTGTTCCCGCTTCAGCTCTAATATGTAACATACGTTCATACTTGTCCTCTATGCACTGCTCCTTACGAAACTTGTGCGGTTGGACTCGGGGAGCTACCATGGGTGTGTTCGTCCTTCTCGTCGTTAAGCACTATCGTACCAGTAGTAGGACTATCGGAGAACAGCTACGGCCGTCTGGTGAACGAGAATCATTGATTCTCCGTTCTTCCCTTCTCTCATTCCCGATTCTCGTGTTTCAAGGTGTCTTGGGCATCAACTTGAAGGCCCAAATACCCGTCATATCGACATTCACCCCCATCGGCGCCAATCCAAATCAATGTTCTTGTTTTAAAACCTTCCAATAACCCCTTCCTATGATTGAGCAGCCTCCGATCACCCTCAGTGTTACCTGCTGTTCTGCTGAAGTCAAAATTTTGGCGGAGTGGCTTCGCCTTGGATCTGTGACTTTGTGTCACGAACGCGTCGCGTAACGTGCTGTTTGTCACGCGCATATGTTTATGTCCTCCAACTCCCTTTTCGCTCTCTGAAGTGACGCTGGTTCTGCCCTCGAATATGAATAGATTTCTACCTTTATACTCTCGTATCTTTAAACATGTACAGGCATGTCTGAAAACCGCAATGTTTGTGTGGATAACTTGGCATTGTTCTATATACGGCAATTACCGACTGGCCCGCCGACGCGCAGGATAATAACGCGTATTCTTAATTCAGTAACATGGTCCCCTTGTCTATTCATTGTTGTTTGCGCATCCGAGGGTATAAAGAAGACAGGCTGTGTGGAACTTTCTCCCTCTGCCCTCAACCACATTCACTACGACCCCGTGGCGATCCTCACCATCATGAATTTTCCTTTCACACCTCTTTACCAGATCATGTCCCATCCGTATTATAATTATACGGTTCCATCTATCTATTATCAAGGACTCTCCGCCACTCAACCTCATTTCAACGAATATATGTTGTAAGTCTTTATAAAATTGTATTCTCGCCATTTCACTCGTCTTTATGGCTCTCAATTAGATTTTTATATAACTGGGGTTACCGGAGATTATACATGGGGGACGGCGGCGATTACTACTCGTACGTTAAACCGTCTATATCCAAGGCTAATCGGTCGATGACCTGATTCCATTCCTAGGAATCCCTTCATTCCATCACATACGTACACTTATTTGACTGGAAGATTCCCTCCGTATGCGACCTCGAGTCAATCTTCAAGCCTTGCTAATGCGCTTGGCCCATGACCATCATCTCCATGGATCAGTCGACTATATTGACTGCCCAACCAAACCTATACTGAGGGAATTTGTCCACGTCCGGTGATCGCTGGGACTACAGGCACTTTTCCCGTACTCATAGCAAGCCTGAGCGACTGGCTGTAAGGTTATATTATGCGTCCTTGTAATTCGTAATCTTCAGTTAATATAGTAATAAGGTAGACTGCATACGTTCTGGTACCCTATCACGTGGAGTTACCTAACGTGACATCGCGCCAATATTTGGCTTGACGCAATCTGATATCATGCCCTAGCACTTCTGGGATGCCCTTAAGGCTCAAGAACTGACTTGAAGACTCTTAATCTGCATTATTATCTAAAACTTGAAAAATAAATCGACTAATGAAGCCATGAAGTACCTGTCAGTAAGTAGACATAGCTGGTCCTCCCTTTCCTCAATCCTCTCTCTTTTCCAGGGCATTGCTTTGCAAAATTAATTAGTTTTGACCACCATAGCCATATTATGTGAATTATATTTGAATACTTACGATTTTAGTTTAGTAGACACATGAGTAGGAGGCAGCAGCATGACGCGACGCGTCGCGATGGAGTTTACTAATTAGGTGACGCGTGCACTTCAGCTGAATGGGGCACTTTTTTGGCGGACTTTTTGAAGAATCTGTCTTCAACAATTTTTACCTATCAAAGTAATGCTACTTTTGGCGAAGACCAATTTTGATTTGACCCAAATTTGACGGTGCCCCATTCGAAATACTGAAATTTCCCTGCCAAATTGTGCAGAAAGCGTCACACGGATCACATGACACGGTACCAGAACGTATGCAGTCTACCTTACAGTGCTTTGCATATTTCCGTGAAAATCGATTCATTCTAAATGCGATCAGGTGACCGTGAGCCCCAGCCAAACAAATGACTCAGCTTCGATTTTAGATCTGATCAGTGCTCGACGTTGTTCACCTCCGCGACTACGTCTCCTGCTGCCTTCCAATTTGAATTCTGCGTCAAGCTCGATATTGCTATAAGTCTGCTGATAAGGTCCCTGTCTCTAACAATTGTTTCATCCAACCGCAGACTTCTCAAGATACTGTCTCATTCAATCAAATGATCTAGTGACCTCTCCATTTCAAAGTGGTCGCCGGGCTTAAACCAAGATGGGAGGACGAAAGAGAGTGTGCGAGATAGATTGATTTGATGCAATGCACGCGAAATCATTGGAATGGAGATGTGAACTTCACGGATATCCCTCAACTTTTGTTGCATCTCGTCAAGATATATGGATGGATTTGCATCCAGGAGTGCACTGAGAAATAATAGGTGGATGGCCAGTCTGATGCTTGAATGGATTCCAGACTTGTCGAATGTCTCAATAGTTTGAGATGACTTTGTGGACTAGACCAATAGAACAGCCTGAACAGTCCCTGATTTCCTCCATAGTTAGTAATTTGACATTGTACCAATGTACGATACACTCTTTCAAGTCGTCGGATACTTCAGCAGTCATTGCAAAGGATCGTAATGCCAATCAATCTAATCAGTATCGCCTTTGTTTGGTCAGGCACAGAAGTCACGTGTAGAATTTTAAAACTTTTGGTTTTCACAGAATTACTATGATTTGTCGGGAGTTTGAAACGGAAACATAGAAAAATCAATATCAAATTTTGGACATGCTCTGGAGAGCTAAAATTTTACAGAGATGTACAACTTTACATTCTCTTTAGATTTGTAAAGTTTTTTTAATGAAAAGTTGAAAGTGCAAGCAACAGAAGCATTTCCGCGTCTCAAAAATGAAAGGATGGGGAGATTGAAATGAGAGTCACATAGCAGTCACGGTTCATTTGAAGTTTCGCTGACAAGCCAAATAGACGGCATGCTGGCAGTAGCATCAGTGCTGCCCACAGTAAATAGAAGGTCTAAGCGGAGCTTGAATGTTCATCACGTCTGTCACTCTGGATTGGACTCTGAATGGTCCTCCAGGTTTTCTGAATGCAATACTGCGAGAATTGACATGAAATTTGGCACGGATGCTCGCCTAAAGGTACTGAAACTGCCTGTAAAATTTTGGCATGACCGCTCCTTAGGATCTGGCTAGATCTAACTAATGATCTCATTACATTGACTGCTTTGATGTAAAGAACTTCTCATCTGTCCGATATCTTTCTCATCCAGAGCATTCTCTGAGAAAATTTCTACACCATCTTAAAGGCCAGAAGGTCTAGTATTTATGTGATTTTTTCTAGAGCAAAGGAGTGAGGTAGAGAGGCAGGAGCGGGGTCGTTTCAAACTCCCCATCGTTTCAAACTCCCGACAAATCATAGTATGCAAAGCACTGTACACTGCGGGGGTTTACCAATATAGAGGGGTTTAATATTTGAGTTGACCAGGAGATTGAGCATTTCAAATACGCAAATCCATGCATAAAAATTTAGTATTTTAAATGCCCAACAATATATGCAAAATTTATCCATTTGAAATCCTCGTGACAATATCTAGGACTGAAGTAGCAGTTTGAGCATTTCAAATGCAAATTTCCTCAGACTCGCCTTTCATATTTGAAATACGTCCGAAGAGAGATAATTATTTAGGATTTGAAACCCAGATTATTTGGCCAGTGTGCCGAGTATTTGAAATACGTCCGAAAAGAGATAATTATTTAGCATTTGAAACCCAGATTATTTGACCAGTGTGCCGAGTATTTCAAATCAAAGTGAACCTACGGAAATTTTCTGAATTTCAAATACAGTGTGACATGCGGAATTTCTAAGGATAGGATTCTGTATTTCAAATGCTAAAGTTTTTAGCAGCAATCGCCCGCTCATCGCCCACTCGTTGCCCACTTGTTGCCCGGTCAGTGCCCGCAGCCACCTTGCCTGTGGGCACTTAATTTTCAGCTGTCACCCCTTGACTACACATATGCCACTTACACCGTGCCCACAGGCAAGGTCACTTAGATCTCAGTTGTCAGTGCTCTCAGACATCCTTAGTTGCTCTCCAGTTTTCGGGTTCCTTGAAATTTGGAGTAAATCATTTTATTGAGCTAAAATTATAAAATACAAGTAAAAGAATAGATAATAGAAAATCACTACCCAGTGGAAAGGAGCTTGAAGCGGCGAAGGCGACAATGGCAGTGTGACGAAGAATGAACCGCCTCGCATTGGCACGAGAGGTGGGTCGCGAGCGGCAGCAGCTGTGCAAACCCACAGGTCCTTGCGTCCAGCGCATGCTGCGAGAGAGGAAGGGAGGGGGAAGGGGAAGGCGGCAGATATGAGGGCCTCCGACTCTTGTCTACAAGAGGGAGGTACGACGGTAGGGATGGTGACGGCAGCAGAAGACAAAAACGGTTTCCACCTCCGTCTCGTGGTTATACGAGGGAGGTGGAGGGACGATGGCATAGGGGTGGCCTAAGACGAGGAGAAAACCACCTCTGTCTCGCATTTGCAAGCAAGGGAGGGGGGACTGGGTGGGGAGAAACAGAACCCCAAGTCATGCTTGCACGAGAGAGGTGGAAGGAAGCAGGGTGGTGGCGGGTAATAGTCACTGCCTCCGGCTCGCACTGTACGAGGGAGGAGGGAAAGAGATGGTGGCGGCGTCAAAGGAAGCAACTCCATTTCGCTTTTGCATGCGATGGAGAGGAGATGGCGGGTGGTGTGGGGTAAGAGAGCGCTGCCTCCATATTGACTCCCAGAGAGAGGGGGGTGGAAAGAGGGGCGTAGGCGAAGTCCGATGCGAGAAGAGCACCCGCTCCCTGCATTGGAAAAGAAGGGAGGCGGGTGAGGCGTCGGTGGGCGAGGATAAAGAAAGTACCACCTCCGACTCGCGTTTGCAAGCGAGGGAGGTGGTACGGGCACAAAAGCGCCATAGCGACGTTTTCTGGGGGCCCCAGCAAAAGATCTGTAGTACGATATATCAGTTTCAACGAATGAACGTAGAGATTTAAATGAGGGCAGCATCGCGATAATGACTGTCATCGCGACGCTGCCTTCTTGACGTACCTCAGCGAGCCTCCCATTAACTGGGTTTTGCCTTGTCATCTCCCTGTTTGGCCGTCATTTTCGTTGCTTGATAGAGAGGAGGAGGGAGAGGAGGACGCTGCGTGGTGGAGGTCTTCTGCAAATGCGTTTTGGCCCAGTAGTGGCGCTCCGGGGACCGGCTCAGTAGTGACCGTGACTTGCCCGGTGCGTGCTGTGGCACACAGTAGTTCATCTGTTACATTTTATCTTTTATAGACGAGTACTTCGCCTTTTTCTTTTACTTGAGAAGTGACCAGTTGACCCACTTGCATTTGTCACAAAGAAACATGATATTCGAAGAAATACAAGGATATACTAGGTACTCAATCCTATCAAAGTGTAGATTGAAATTTGAGAAAATGGAATAAATCTTAAGAGAACTTAGAAGTACGCACCCGTGAAAGTGTCAAAACAACTGTTCTGTCATTATCCAGTTTCCAGCGAGCATAGTGAGACATAATCCATTCTGGCTCAATAACCTCCAGAGTGTCAGAGAGTTTTGGAGAATAAATCTTGGCAGGGAAATCAGGATAAAAGCAGAAGGGATCTATAATCCCAGGTGCAGCTGTAAGCTGCCGACGAACAACATAGACTATTTTGAGGGTCTCCCGCATGACAATATATTCAATGGATGCTGGTATAGCGGGACTTGAGTGGTCACCGTCAGGGAAATAAAGAACAAGACTGTTTCCAACATGGGTACTGGCCCGTGCAAATATAGTTCCATCGTAACAATGACATGCTCGAAGGCCTATTTTGCGATCAGGTAGAAGCTTTCTCAAACTTGCAGGAGTCGGATTGAAAGTGTTTGTGAAAAACAGATCATCGTCAAGTGCATCTTCCAAACCTAATCCAAAAGCCTTGTCAAATATTGCCTCACATTCTTTTATGATTGAAGGGCGCTCCGGATGGATAAGCCATCGCTTGAGCTTTCCAGTTCGATTGAAGGACGTCAACATGGTATTTTCCAGTTCACCTGCTCTAATAATTAGCTCTGAAATTATCAAGGTAATATCTTTTACATACCGAACTTGTGGTTAGTAGGAATACGCTGTAATTGACCCACTAGGTGCTCAAATGGGAAACACCACCAAGAACGGACTGGACCAAACAGATGGAGGAAGTCATATATATGAATAGCCATGTGGTTGTTGACACGTCCCCTAATACCAGGATGAAGTTCCGGGAGCCTTCTGACCCAGGAAGTAATATAGCGATGATATGCAGACATGCGGCGCTCTGTCATGGTACGCATACCCACAAGAGACATGGCAGAAACCAAATCCATTGTATGATCCAAGACTTCACGGAAGGAAGAGGCAATAGGTGGTGTTGCGTGTGTTGTTCCTTCTCCCCACATACTCACAAGAGCAATCGGAAGGTAAACAATAGCCATTGTACGCCATTCATCTGCTTTCAGGGAACCAGCTGCTGCATGCCCAAAATTGTAGGGGACAGAGGATATCCAGGATGGAGTATCAGTATCTCGTATAACGTCTCTGATACGATTCATGACTTGAACAGTGGCAAATTTTGAGACAGTAGACTCGGAGCATGGAAGAAGTGGAAAAGAACGACGCTGAGGGACACAATTCAGATTTGGAACCAAAGCTGGCAATAAAAAACATACCCAATTCGTAAGTCCTCCTGCATAATGGTCTTTTGTATAACGCTTGCTAGTGAATCTTGGTGGAACAGCTGGCCTAGCACCAACACTGTCAGAGACAAAGGCAAGGGCTTTCCACCTTCTGCATGAGAGGGAAGTAGTCAGACGCCCAAGGTTCTCCTCAATATCGTCATCACCTTCCAAAGCTTGCCGTGGAGAGACAAGCAGTTTATGGATGGCAGCAATATCTTTCAAGTCTTCCTGATCCAGCTTCTCCTTAGTTATATAGGCCTTATCGGGCATTTTGAAGTCATACTCAAAAGATGTCGCAATTTCAGCCTTTTCCTCAGCCTTGGCTTGAGTGAGACCCAGAACATCCCGGAAATGATGCTGCACACAACCTTCAAATCCGCAATGCATCACATCAACAGCGAGTGTACGACTGGGTTCCCAGTATGGAAGATGCCATAGCTCTGACCAGCGAACACCGTAAGCTTTAAATAGCTTCTCCTGATCCTTCGCTGAAGCTGCCTGTTTCCATTCTTCAGCACATTCAAGAACGTCCTTACGATCCTTTGGAAGCCAGTCGTAGGAATCAATGTCAGTCCTGTTTACGGTGGACTGATCAAAACAGCGACATCTTGAACAATAGTGGTTACTAGAATGCCCTGCCAACTGGCTGACTTTTCGCGCAGCTGGAAGGTCACAAACACCCAATATTGCAGCACTGCGGTCATTCTCCCTTGAGGATAGTTCGCTGTCTGTGAATACCAAACACCTCTTTCCCATGAAATGAGAAGGTCGTCAATGAATGGGCGTATGTAATGATTGACCTCTGTCAAGTGAGGCTCATCAGGACCCGGAATAATGCAAATGTACATATATTCTGGCTTATATCGGATGCTGAGAGGAAGATTCAAACATGCTGCACTGAGAATTCCGCAGGAGGCAGAAGCACCCCTCACTTTCATCCCTTCAACAGCGAAGAAGTCAAAATTGAAAGCAAAAAGAAGGCGTGCCTCAGTATCGGCCTGTCGACAAAAAGATGTGTGGTATCTGGGCCTTTGAAATCACGGATGAATTTGGCGTCAAACACATCAGACACTTGGTGTATAGTTTCTCCATTCCTCAGTGAATCCATCACATCATCGCAAGAGCGGTCTATCATATTCTCCAAATTGCTGCGTGAGAGCAGGCCTGCCACATAGTCATGAAAATGGGGATAGACAAAAGTCTTGAGTGGCACTTTCCCAGACAGCAATTTTGCATTGCATACATCGGAATCAGGAAAAGGATGATTGCTGCAGCATTCAGGATACACAGGCTCATCTGAACCTGGAGGAAATGTAGGGGCATAGGTGTAATGACACTTTGGACAGACCGCGAAGATAGTCGTTTTACCATCCAGTGCGAACTTCATCAACACAGTCTCCAGAGTTCGAGGTATTTGCTTGAGAATGTACTCAGACAGTGATTTCAGATCTTTAGGCCCACTGTTAAAGGACCAAGTGACCGAAATTGACAAGAGTCCAAGGAGGAGCTCGCTCATACGCCGACTCAAACTCATCATCACGAATCCGACAATGACGATGAACATTGCAATCTGAGCTAGAGGGTGGTAGCTATCGACTGTGAAATTAAAGTGGTCACCTACGGGGTAAGGATTAATTTTTGTCAAAGTGCCCAAGGAGTATAGTGACTTACTGGAGTCATATTCTAAAGTTTTCTCTTCGTCGGGATGCAGCTCTCGTAATTTGCTGACTCGCTCATGAAGCTTCGAGAGCTCGGCCCAATGCCATCTTTTCGAGCTGTTATGGATCCCACGGAATGCTTCACGTTATTGAATAAGACCTGAAGGTGAATAGCTTCATCTCCAGCAAAGTCCAGGGTCTCAACTGAGGGAGACTCATTGAGCTTGGCCGCGCAAGCCTTTATGCGTTGATCAACTACATCCAATATGGCATGCGCCGTTTTGGTATACTTGCTACGCTCACTCTTCGGAGGGCGAATGAGAGAAACAGACCTGGCTTGTTGTGTTGAACGCGCAGGTGTACCACTGATGGATGACATTGGGATGTGAGTGTTATCAATGAGCGAAAGTGATTTGAAGGCCTCAGTCGGGCATCGACTACAGCTGCCTGCCTGAGCGCTTCATTGGAAGCGGTGAGACGGGCCAAATGTGCTGCTTTCTGTGATAGGGGGAGGACTTTGCCTCTGGGTTTGCCATCGGGACCAGGAGCAGATCCCTCGGTACAAAGCCTGCAAAGGCATTCGTATGTTCCACCACGCGATGGCATATATATAGCTAGCCAAAAATTGAATCATTCAATATCAACGGAATGGAGAAAGAGATGACAGACCAGAGTTATAATCAGTAGATATTAGAGAGTAGACCAATATCGATAATCGCGCACAGAATTCTGGCTTTGATGAATAGTCCTTCAGAGAAGGCAAGAAAATGCAGACTTTGCCGTCACACAACAAGCAAAGCCTGAGGGCAGACCACGTTATGTAGAATCAAGTAACTAGGACAGCTTTTGCCATTGCACAACGAGCAAAACCAGATCAGAGAGAAACCAGAGAGGGCCGCAGCAGATAGTTAAGTAGACAAGTTTTGCTGTTTCACAACATGCAAAACCTGAGTAGAGGTATGCCGTATAGGGTGGGGTGTGAGAGATCGAGGAGAAACCAGAGAGGGCCGCAGCAGATAGCGAAGTAGAGAGGTTTTGCCATTTCACAACATGCAAAACCTAAGCAGAGAGATACCGTATATGGCGCGGGGTGTGAGAGATCGAGATGCAGGCAGACTTTGCAGTTGCACAACACGCAAAGCCTGGTATGGACTTTAGAGAAGATATGGTATGGAAGGGTGAGCGTACTTAGGGTTAATCGTCTGAGTCGTGAGCTCATCAGCCAATTATTTGTGACAGATGATGATACCAAACAATGTGTTGTGACGTCGGACTGTCGTGGGTCAATATGCTCTCTCTTGCCGCTTCCAATTCTCCCTCCCTCCAGATTCATATGGATTGCTCCGATGAATCTGGAGTCGTAACTTTCCTCTATTCATCTTTACTGTTACAGTGAATTCTGACTGGACACCAACCCTTCCCGCAATGTTCTCTCTCCACGCTGCCTGGAGACAAACCCAGAATTTCTTGCGCCGAAGTCGACCCCTGCTGCTGGACCTGCTACCCTCCTCACCTCCACGCAGGAGAAAGGCAAATCGGTGCCTGACCGCAAACTCTTCCCGCAACCATCCTTCGCCCCGGCTGCCACGAAGACCCTGCCTGCACCTGCTGCTGTCCTGACCACTGCCAATGGCGCACAGCCTGACGAGGCGGCTGCGAACTCAGAGGATGGAATGGAAATAGACGCTGTACAAGGTCAGACAGGTCATAAAGTGTTTAGACATGCTCCTCACCCCACTCCAGCCCAGTTCCAGATGATGCAGCTTAGCGCCCCCGTCGTGGAGGAAACAGTCATTGTCCACAGCATCGCCGCCGCCCCTGCTGGACTCCCCTCTATGACCACCATTGTCGCCACCGCCTCTAACGCCGAGGAAGCGATAGCGGAGTATGTTAGGGCCACTGCACTGACAGCCCCGGTCATGCTACCTCCTCCGCCGAAATCCAGGACCCAGCTGCACCTGTCCCCCCCCGGATGCCAACACCTTATGCACCCCGCCGCCACGCGGTTATCCTACCATAGAGGGTCTAAAGTGGGAGGAGATGATCGCCCATATACACCATTTCGACGTCATCGCCTACATCGACTGCTTCAAATTCGTATGAGCTGTGTTGTTCGGAGCCGCGTGGACTTGGTCGTCTCTTTGCAATATTCGCCAGCAATAAAGTTTAGAGGACAACCTTGTCACCTCATTGCTCAGGTTCATTTGGATTGCTCCAATGAACCTTTTTCCTCCTGTCTTGGCTCACTTCAACTCTTTTGCATATCACCCAGCCTCGAAAGACGTGACTACTTCAAATTTCTATGAACTACATTGTTCGGAGCGGCGTGGATTCTGCACACACATCCTACCCTCTCAATGTTTGTTACTCCTTCATCCCCAGGATCCAGTCATCAGTGGGACATCGAGCTTCTCAATTCAGCCTCAACCCTTTGATTTGAAGGTTTCATCTTGACCCACTAACTGCCTGGATTACCTTATGGAGCAGCAGTGTTTAACTGAATGCTAACAGTGTCCCCGCCATGTCGTTGCCCACTCAACCCAATCCCGACATCTTCCACCAATAACATAGTGTTCGGAGGACGGCCTAGTCAGCCTACTTACCTCATCTCCCTGAATTCTAACAGTGTGCCCGCAACGTCGTCGCCCACTCAACCCAACCCTGAGGACGGCCTTGCTACCTCATCTCCCGGATTCATCTGGATTGCGCCGATGAATCTCCTGTCTCTTCCTGACAATCTGCACCCTCATTACTAAGTTCTAATTGTCAAGCTTTGAACAACCCCACTGCTGACGAGCCTCTGTTATCAATGACACTGCTACCTCCAACTTCGACAGGCCCACTCTCAACAATGACCGAGGAACGTGTGGTTGATACGCTGGAGGAGGAGAACTCAGACCTGCTCTCCGTTGATCTGAAGCCCACCACGCGTCATCGTCCTTCAGCTTTGTAAAATGTAATTTCCTCGTGGGTTTAAGATGTTAGTCACATGATGCTCTCACCGTAGATTGAATTGGAATTTTATTGTAAGTGCCCTATTCAAGCTGCTTATTTCTCCCTCTCAAAAGCACAATAAGCAGGTCACTTATCTCCTCCGTTGTTCTTGAAGCTGTGACAGATGTAGCCACTGTTCGGCAGTGTAAAATGCAAATATCTGCGCATATCTGTAAATTTGGATTTTCTTGTAAGTTTTGACTTCGAGCTGCTGGTTTCTCCTACTAAAAAGTAGTGCGTGCAGGTCAAGGCGCTTTTGCGTCTATTCCGAAGTCTCTCATTGTCGTTGTTACCGTTCAGCATTGTAAAATGTGATTGTCCCCATATCTCTGAATCACGTGACATGTGACCCACCCAACTGAATTTTCTTTCTTCTATCTCTCCCCTCAGGTCCCTTTGCATACTGGCACTTCTCTCCCTTGGTTCAGCAGGAGTGCTCCGCTGAATCGAGGCCTTGGATTCATTTGGATTTCTCCCATGAATCTAAGCTGCGGAGGTGGTGAAAGCATGTTGATGAATCCACCTGCCAGTGTTCGTTTTTTTGAGGTCTGCGCAAGCTTTCAGATCTCGTAGGTTTTTCTGGTGATGCCAGACCATGTTCCGATAGTATTCTGTAAGCCTTTTTCACATCTCAACAACTTACGTAGCCTAATCTATACCTCACTATCCAGTTCAATATCTATTCGGTATCTACTTTGCCCAACTTACAAGTTACGGACGATGCGTATTTCCCTATTCACCTCCTGCCCGTGGTGTGCATGCGCATCCACTAACAAGTCAGGCAACGTCTTGCCTGCATCATTTCCATTATGCATGTTCCCCGTACTTACAACCCTCTTTAGCCATCAATCACCTTGCCCACATCACTCATCTTCTGCAGATGGTCCACTACCCTTCTTACTCCTCGGTTGTCCACTTGATGTACATGCTCGACCATCATTTCTGAGTTGCTATCGTCTGTCCTTCTGGCCATATTTGCTGCCATCTGCTGGCCCTGTTGTACGAAGTATGCTGCTGCTGCTAGGAGAACAACTACCTTGAAGAGGACATCTATCACTTTCAGCAGCGTCCACCCTTCACTAGCAAGTCCGCGCTTGTCTTCCGATTTCCATTGCCATACCAATATGTTCCCTGGCCCAGATGAGGATGTCGCAGATGCGGTGGCAATCAGCACGTTCCCATTTTCCATGTCATGTACCTATAAGGCCGAATTAATTTCCTCGACTGTGATGAAACATTGACTGAGAGCTTACTGCAAGGGTTTCCGCACCACCCCGTTTTGCATGCCTCAAGCTCTTGAGAATGCGTCCCGTCTTCCTGTCAAAAATGTAAACATGGCCATGATCGCTCCCCCCTATGACCAAACGCGATTTATCTCCAAATGCAATGCCTTTTGGATGTGTTTTGACAGCATCCTTTGTGATGAAAGTTTTGATGAAGAGTCCGGTTTCCATCTTGTAGAGATCAAAGCCGTTTTGGATGTTATCTACTATGCAAATTCTACGATCCATATCCACAGCTGCATTGCCTCTAATGTTGGGGTCAGCAATTTCTCAAATACTTGGCAGAGTTCAAGGCCTCACACTTGTGAACCCAGCTGATGCTTTGAAATATTCCGGCCATCTTTCCCCCCGTTCTTGTATCTAATCGTGATCAGATGCATAGCACATTATATTTGGTCAGGAAACTTACAGGCCACCATCGTAAAGCCCAAAGATGAACAAGTCGCGCTCTTCATTGGTGTCAAAAGCCAAGGCCTTTGGCACCATCTCTATTTCACCCTTGTTCTCCTTCGAAAAGACCGACACAAGCTTTCTGGAACCGGAGTCGAAGGTCCAGGCCTGCACGCACCGGTCCCGTGTCCCAGTGGCAATCCTCGTTGAGCCTCTTGACATATCAACTGCTATGGATGTGATTTCTGCTCCTCTGGCAAGATGTGCCGAAAATATGGTTTCAAACCGGTCCTGAATATCGCATTAAGATCAGAGGCTTGATAGAGATCTGAACAAAGGCAATCACTTCATTTGCATGATATTGCAGAAAGACTAGACAGCCCAGGGCATTTCCATAACACAGCATGTCTGTAACCTCATTTCTACACATGATCCAGCAGATGCAGGCCACTTGGCTTCGTTTATAGAATGGCTGTTCTCCAACTGGAATCTCTTTCGCTGTCCCGAGACTCCATATCTTGATCCCTTCGGCTCCTTGATGGATTGTGTGAGTTGATATCAGATGGGTATATATTATCGCCCACCTCCGCTCGCCAAGAATTTTCCGTTTGGCAATATGGCTAAGCTAACCACTGGGCCAGTGTGTCCATGAAGGGTTGCGATCAGATGAGAACACCTGTCAAATAATGCCAGGATGGAGGTGAACATATCGAGGGATGAGTGGCACCCTTTGATACCACGGGCCCCTGTTCGGTATATATAATAACACAGCCATGTTCAAGGCCATGCCATGGCCTCGTGACATTCCCCATTCATAAAGCAGCATGTGCTCCTCTCTCTCTTCGCATCTCATATCTTTCCTTCATACTATCATCACTCTTGCAGGTTCAACGTCGCCTCAGGCAGCCGTCTCTGCTATCACACATTCATTTTCCCAGCGCAGGTCCGCCTCAGCCACTTAGTGGCCTACAACATTCCTTTGCACGTCTGACGAGCACGCGTCCACCATTCGTGCCACCCTCATTCATTATTCGTGCCACCAGTATCCAACCTATCAATTCATCCTTGGTTCATTTTCCCAGCGCAGGTCCGCCTCAGCCACTTAGTGGTCTCTGACATTCCCTTGCACATCTGATGAGCACACATCCATCACTCATGCCACCCTCATTCATTGTCAAACCTATCAATTCGTCCTTGACTATCTTAACGCGGGCTGTCACTAGTTTTCCCTCAACATTCATTTGTCTCAACAATGCCATCTTTCAAGGATATTTCCCCTTTTTTTGAGCCATATACTCCTCCACCTACAGCACCAAATCTCCTTGCCCAAACAGAGATCGGCAAAGCCTATCCATCACCGAGGCTCCTGGCACAGGAAGAACTAGGCCCAGGCTCTGTGCCAGCATCTCTTCGACGCTCACAAACCAATCATGTTCGCTTCAGTCCGTACAAGACACCTTCCAGGGAGATTACTCCTCTGTCCCATCAA
The DNA here is from genome assembly GCA_015501075.1 of Gymnopilus junonius. Classification (NCBI taxonomy): domain Eukaryota; kingdom Fungi; phylum Basidiomycota; class Agaricomycetes; order Agaricales; family Galerinaceae; genus Gymnopilus; species Gymnopilus junonius. The sequence goes on along the minus strand of JADNYJ010000121.1, from coordinate 39,170 downwards.
AAGCCAGCTCCGTCGCCCTTCAAGAATACATCCACATCCCAGCATGCGAAGATGGAGGTAGAACAGAAAGATCTTGAGTCAGACTTATCGTCAGACTCAAGTCTGGAGGGTCTGGATTCAGATGAGGAAGATGAAGAGGCCCGTGCAATTGATCATGACACCAGTGGGCTGATCCCAAACCAGACGGCGAAGCAGGAAGACATGGTCATGGAGGATACAACCTCGAGCAAGCACTTGGCTGGGAGGCGAAGAAGTATCAGTCCATTAAAGTATGTTCAGATTTATTTAATGCACTACCATATCGTTTAGTCTTCACCTGTTATTCTAGACTTATGTGAAGAAGCTTGTGGAGGAGCACCTTGATCCAACAAAGAACTTCTCATCCCAGTCGCTCACTGGACTTGTCAATGTTCGAACCTTAGTAAGTCCTACTACTTCATCTATATTTCATCGCTGACAATCTCTTCATGATCAGGCTTGCCAGAAGTTCCTGGTACTCCAAGATTATGCTGATTCCTGGCCGGTCATTGACTTGATCCGCCTCGACCTCAAGTATACTTCGGGTGCGCTCGTCATAAGAAAAATGAAAAGCTTGCTAAGGTTGGAAAGGCGATGATCGCAAAAGGGAAGGCCAAAGCATCAGGTTAAATTTGAAATGTTCAAAATTCTTTTCTTGGCCTCTAGTCTCATAGATAGATTAGACTTATTGTAGCTTTTACTAGTTCTTATGTCCATAGCTTAGACGTACCTAACCTGTTGTATGTAGCATAATCCTAGCAATGTAAACTGATTTTTAGCACCTCAAACTGGACTCTGCCAGGTAACTAAAGTACAAAAACATCCCTAAATTTACCTGGACCCGATTACGGGACTCGTTTCAATCAGACCCCTTGGTCACATCAAAACTGAGCAAAATCTTTGGATGTTTGTTTTTATCCTATAAAGTGACTATCGCTGCACCTACGATCGAGATCAAACATTTGTACTAAAGCTATGAGCAGCTAGAATGCAATTATCAATATTTTGGAGCTTAGGTAAATGTCTGAAAATGCAGTCTTTGCAGCAATCTTTGGAGCTTGGTCATATTTAGCAGGTCGGTAAACTCGGTAACCAGGCCCGACATTCTCAACTTCATCACTTGCAAAATATCATCACCAAGTATACTTATTACCCCTGAGAGACTCTCAAAAATTACATGGTTAGATAGCTACATTCTTTCTCATTCTATAGGTATGCATTTTGTACCTTACCCATACATCCCTCATCCTGCAGCCAAGGTTTAAGCATCTCAAGTCCACCAAGCAATTCAAGCCTCTACTTAGTTCAATATGGTCCTCGTATTGCCGATGCAGCATTCAAGAGAGAAAGGATACAATGTTTTACATGGTGTATACAGAATACAAACAGTTAAGTCTACTTTTGATAGTACAGTTTCACCGGGACGTGCTTGCGTCTAAGGTGAGCGTTACGTGCAAAGCTAGGCAAGGATATGTTAGTTAAGTTATTTGATACAAAACTTCCAGAGTGCACCATTTTATCAGCCAGTCTGCAAGTGTAGCATTGCGCCCTTTCATGTTGACATATGCAGCGTTTATCCCGACACTCATTACCACAACATCGGATCGCAAGACTGGAACACCCATCATTAAATTCTGGAGGCATGGGTTTGGTGGCAAGAGATGGTGCCACTTGAAAAAGACCATGAACTTGTAGAAATGTCGTCCTTCTTTAATGGTAACAAGGCAATTATGGACAAATGGCTGTAATTGCTGAAAGCCTAAGACGTTTTCAGCAAATGCATATCGCGCTTGGCAGCGGCGGCGATCTGGCTGCCTCATTGCAATGTGTACCATGCAGGGCCTGGGGAAATTTCGGGAATAAAGACGAGCTCGGACTCTGCCTTCAATAGCCTGAAAGTGACAGTGTCAGGGTGGGATGAAAAGCTGGATGATGAGCACTGGCCTGGGGGGTGTATTCGACGAAAAGGCAGGTATTAGGCATGCTAGAAAGACCAGATGGTGGTGGATAACAGAGTGGAACCCGAAGATAAGAGGGAAATCTGTAAAAGAAACGCCCTTTCATGCATCAATGGTATTTATACCGACATGTGGCTTACCTTTTATGGCAAATGGCAAAGTCGAGTGCACCTCGGTCCCCAAAGAAAGGCACTCATTTTCTCACTTGATATCTCTCCACCATTTTCCAAAGTTATGGAGAATCAGAGCACCGTTAATAGTGGCGCCTCTTTGACTGCAGCACCCGCGGATGTCGATGAGGAAATGGACGATGATGACGGGCGATCTCAGTATCACAGTGCCAATGAGTCGGAGACATCCCCTCATCCCGATCGGCGATCACAGTACATGGCCGATGAGGAGGAGACTCTTACGCAACAATACACCCTTAATTCACGGCAGCGCACACCGTTATTCTTGCCTAGCCCCTCTGATGAACTGCAAGCCCAGTGGGAGACTGACTCTGCCCAGTCCGCCTCCAATAAACCCAGCTCAGATGGCATGAGCACTCCTCGCACTGAGACTCGTTCATTGCCAGAGGAAACCATCCAATGAGACCATGAGCAGATTCATTTTCAATTCACTCCTGGCGCCTTTCACCAGCCTTGGGGGGAATCAATGACGCCAAACTGGGGGGACTTGACAAAGCCTGTTGAAGCACCACATCAATCTGTTGCTTTCCAAATGCCGAACCCGAACTGGGCAGAGAATCTGGACACCTCCGCAAGCAGCAGCTCGTCAACCGAGGCAAAAAGATCAGCAAATCGGGACAACGATGAGCAGATTCAGGCAGAGCGAAGTAGTAAGAAGAGAAAATCAGAGGCATCTGAGTCAAAGAAGCCCTTTATGTCCGAGGCAATGAACTGGATTCCTATCCAGAAAGCAAACTGACTGGCAGCGTCAGCAGAAGGGAGAGTCATCAAGGAGTACAGGGAGCACTCCGCTTTGTACAGCCAGTTCACCGACAGCATTATCAGAGGTCTCCAACAAGAAAAGGCTGCTCTCAAGGAGGAATTGCAGAACAGAGAGAAGGATCTGCAGGCAGTGATAACTGAAAAGGCTGTTCTCAAGGAGGAATTGCAGAACAATGCGAAGGATCTGGAGGTAGTGATAACAACGTTGGAAGTTAAGGATGCCGAGATAACAAGTTTGGGCGATGGCAAAAAGAGCCTCCAGCAGAATATCGAGAAGCTGAAGCAGAAGGTGGAAGACATGCGGAAGGCCGCTGAAGAGGGACAAAGAGTGTGGGATGCTGAAAAGACAGTAAGTTATTCGGTGCTTCAGAAGAATCGACTAAATTCAACTTACGTAGGAGCTTGAAGAGGAACTTCAATGAACAAAGTCGTCCTTTGATAAAAAGGTGGAGCACTTGAAGGTGGTAGGTCATCAGATTTAATGTATATTTTGCTGCGTCGTTCACACCCAAAAGGAATCGGCACAATCCATCCAGGACCACAATTTTACACTTCAGGAAGAAATGAGGTCTAGAGAAGAGGACAACACAGAGAAAATACACGTTAGCATTTCATCATCACCTGTCATCCATTGTCCTCACCTTCTTTACAGAGCCTCGAAGCACAGATTGCTCAACTGGAAGAAGAAGTTTTACCGAGCCTCGAAGGACAAATTGCTAAACTGGAAGAAGTTGACACGAAGAACAAAATTATCACCCAGGGTGCAGATCTGCAAAAGGAACTGCAGATTCAGAATGAGACCATCGAGACCCTCAAGCAAGAGGCCACAGCATCACGAAAGGAGCTCGACAAGTGCAAGAAAGCCAATGAATATCTTGAGGTGGAGCTTGTGAAGTTGCGAAAGGAATTGGATGAATGGGCAAGGTCAGGTAGTGGGATAGAGGCTGAACGTCAACAGGTGTGACCACGGTAATCAACAATTGCAGAGCTGCCACTTATGATTTCACGCAGGCTGAGAAAGAGGCCCAGGATGCTGCACAGCTTCAACGAACAAAACGGAGGGAGTATCGCGCTGACAAAGAGGTAATATTTCTTTTGTTGATTCAGGCCATGGTCTTATCGATACGTCAGGCTCTTGCAACCAAGAAAGGCGTTAATACACCCAAAAAATCCTCTAGCAACAGAATGAAAGCCGCTGAACCTCATCCTAGCCCCTCCCATCAATCTGATGAACCAGCCATGCCCTCATCGAAAACCGCTGAATCTCGCCCTGGCCCCTCCCGTCAATCTGATGGACCAGCCACGTCCTCATCGAAAACCACTGCACCTCACCCTGGACCCTCCCATCAATCTGATGCTAAGCAACCAGCCATGTCCTCGTCGAATCGGAATGCAAGCCATGCCAGAAGCCAGCCAGCTGAGGAATCCTCTGACAAAGCAAGGAAAAGGCCTCGTGATACTGCAGATGGAGATGACGACGTCGCCTCTGAGCTGACACCATGGCGAGGAAGTGTCAGACCTTTGCCTTGGAACAATGGACCATGGCAAACCCTCAGGCACCACACTTTCCATAAGCAGTGGCAATTTCTTCATGCTGTAGAGGAGGAAGTGCCAGATTCTGAAAGCGAGGTGAAGTCCTTCATATGAGACAAATAAATTGATTGATTCTGATAAATGTATATCTGTTCTGTAGGCAGAAGTCGAAAAAGATCTGACAAACAGACAGCCAGTAAAAAGGATATTGTTCAAAATGGCGATGAAGATGTGGATATGGCATCAGATGAAGAAGTGGCAAGAGCTGTGGTACCGGAAGTAAGAGGCAATAATGGGCGAGGGGCAATGACCGTGAAGACAATGGCGATGATTCCATGAAATCTGATGGAGGCGAAGATACGCAAATATGCACCCCATCTAAATCAAAAGGCAAGGGTAAACAGAAAATGAAACACCACTCGACCCCTCCGGATGAAGACTCCAGCAGTGATGGTAGTGAAGAGAAGTTAGATGCCCCTCTCATGATGAGAACCATGACAAAATTGTTAGGGGAAGTCTTCAAGAATGCCATACAGGCTCAGTCATCTTCACCCAGGAATAGCAGTGGTAATAACACCCCTCATTGCAAGAGGCAGAAGAAGCCGAATGAAAAATTGATGAAAGAAAAGGCAACCGAAATGAAGTCACAAAGACGTTTATATTGCATGAGTTTCGTCTGCCAGGTGAGGATATGCTGATACTTAATCACACCAGGAGCTGGTCCATGACACCTTCAAAGACAAATTCCAGTTTGATAGAGATGAGGAGTTCGTCAGCCATGTGGCAATGCAGGATGAAGAGCTTGAGGAATTTATGGATGATGATGAGAAAGGCCCAGATCTGGAGGACCTTCATATTGACTTGTGGCACAAACTGACGAGCAATTGGAATAAGGCCATCATCAAGCTCATGGTTGAGGTAGTCAGACACTACTGGGAAGAAGACAAGGACGATAAATTTGAATCATTGACCGAATGCTCAAATGATTATATCCAGGAACTCGTCATTCAACGATTGGAACATTTAAGGTGGATTTGGAGAAAGGCGCAGCCCAAAGTCAAGGAGGATGGTGAAGTTGAATGTCCAAGTGAAATCGAAGAGTGGATGGCCATCGAACGTGACAACGCAGAGAAGGTGGCATGCGCCACAACGAGATGGCTAGCTGTAAGTTCCTTGTGAATGTGCATTGCAAAACGAATGACGACAGATGCCTATTGCAGAGATTTGCCCGGCGAAAGGAAACACTTCAATGGATGATCTCAATCAAGAAGGATCAGGGGGCAAAAGATCGCTTCATTTGGGAATGGTTGCTACATGTGATAGAACTCCTTGGCGAAGGTGGGATGAGCTCTGATGAAAGTGAAGTCGATGCCGCAGGTCAGGTGGTTTATCGTGTCAATGCTATGCCATGGAGACAAGAAATGTCAAAAGAGATGGAAATCCTCAACGCGCAGAGGAAAGATGCACATCTGTTCTCCAAAAAGGGATCCAAGCCTCTCAGGAGGACGCAGAGAGGAGATGTTGGTGAATCTAGGCATCCTGAAATCCAAGGACTCCCAAAGATTCTATACGACCAAGAGTGGCTCAAGGGATTGCCTCACATCATCAAAGACGACTTCGAAATCTCAAAGGAGAAATTGAATTGGATGAAAATCTGGATTGATGACGATGAGTGATGAGGGTTCGAGAAAGCTGTTCAGACCGCAAGGGGAAGGCTAGGCGAGAAGGAGAAGGAAGGCGTAATTCTATATTCCTGATTAGATCCAGCATTAACATCTACAGAGTGCTCATAAAACGTACCATCAAGGAATGCAAGTTTGCATTAGAAGTATAAGGAACAAGGAAAATATCTGAGTTGAAAATGACTGACAGATTCATTGGAGCACTCCGTACGAATCCTAGGTCTTAGTAGAGGCATGGGCCAGTGAAAGAGAACCAAAGAGCATAGAAAATTGGCCGTGAGATTCGTCGCAGCACTGCGTACAAATCCTGGGTCTTGGTTGAGACATGAGCTGGTGAAAGAGGACCAAAGAGGGCAGAAATAATGAGTGCAAGATTCGTCACAGCACTGCATACGAATCCTGGGTCTTGGTTGGGACATGAGCCAGAGGAGGAAGCATAGAGCATTGGCCCTGATTCATCGGAGCAATCCATATGAATTGGGCACCTGAAAATGAGGAAGGAGAGGGAGAATTGTTGGCGATGACGCGATGATGCGGAGTTGGAATCAGATCTGTATTTGGTGGTCTCCTGTTTGGCTGCAGGCTGTTTGGCTGCAGATTGTTTGGCTGCTCCCTGTTATCCTGTGCGGTCGACAGCAGTTCAAGTTGCTACATCTCCTCTCCAGAATCGACTTTGCAGGTTGTGTAATGGCAAAGTCGACTTTTTTTCTCTCTGTCATATCTATCCTGGTCCCTATCTGTCGGCTTCGCATTGTACCCAGTCCCTATCTGTCGGCTTTGCATGTTGTGTAACAGCAAAGTAGACAAGTCAACCTTCAACTTTTTTCTCTCTTCCTGGTCCCTATCTGTCAGCTTCGCGTGTTGTGTACCCAGTCCCTATCTGTCGGCTTTGCGTGTTGTGTAACAGCAAAGTAGACCTCTCCTCACTCATCATTTTGTGGACTTTTTCTGGCGAGCTTTGCATGTTGTGTAACGGCAAAGTTGGTGCCAGTTACTCAGATTTTCTGGACTCCTCGACCACTGATTTGAACTTCTTTGCAGGTTTTGTGATGAAAACTTTGGCATTCTTGGCCTTTCCTTTGCCCGATCTCTATCCTATACACTACCATTGGACATCATGAGTATGTGCACTGTTTGGCATTTTTTATCCATACTCACTACGTGCTTCTGATAGCTTCTTGGCCTCAGCCTGCACGGTCATTTTCCGCCGAATTCGAATTTTCTAACTCTGGCCTCTATTTCACCTCTCCCAATTCACGTAATCCTCCTCCACAGATCCATCCTCCTTCCAACTCCTCCCTGTTGTCATTGCCATCTGAGTGCCGCAACTGCCGCTGGTCGCTGGCCTCATATCCATATCTGGCATTCCTACCTGCTGCTCCCCTCATCGGTCCTTTCAAATCATGGTTTGGGACCCCCATAGACCAGATGCATCTTGAACATGATAGATATGGCTGGCATCTTCCCCGCAAGGTCCAGAAACTTTGGAAAAATTTTGAGCAGACATCACGGGCTGCTGCTCATGCATTGTCTGTACATGTGTTCAAGACCTGCCCCCGATCTAAAGGTCTTTGGAACGTCCCCGAGAAGCCTGGGTCCTTTGGATATTTTGAAGTGCACAAGAGTGAGGTGGCAGCACATACCACCATTACAGAATCTATTAGCACTTTTGTCATATACATGAGCTACATGGCCTTTCTCATTACCCTTTGTCAGGTCGACCCTTCCAATCCACACTTTAATATTTCATTGGCCACAGTCTTCGAAAATGCTGGCATAAATGTCCATCGAGAGTGGATTCGATGCATCGAGCCCTTCGTCAGTCCTCATATAAAGCACCTGGGGTGTATTGTCGATGTGACTACATGTGCATGGGCTGTATTGGTGCCTCACATGATTGAAGCCCAGATTCCGATTTGGCTATTCTGGGGTCGCCCTCCTTTCACCCTCAATAATTCATTGTCATGGGCCTGACCACTTATTCCGCAGCTCCGTGCAAGCCAGAATATTTCCAGCTTGACAAGGCCAGCCACTCATTTTCCTAGCGTTTCCCTCGACTCTTTTCCTCTGGTAAAGCCTAATACTCATCAGCGTCCAGGAGAGACAATGCGCGCCTTCTTTCAGTGGCGCAAAGAAAACCATGCACTTCGGCGGCTCAAGGAGACTCAGGCAAAGAGAGCTGAGCATCTCCACTCCTTAAAACAGCAAGTTCATAAGCCTACACTGGGAAAGCGAGGACCAAAAGTTTATACTTGGGAAAAGGCAGACAACTCGGGTTTTCGTGTTCGCACAATCATGACCCAAGGACAGATTGAGCAGGAATGGGCCACCATCCCAAATGATCAGAAATTCTTTGACTCATTCGACAAGGAATGGGATTGCTGCTCTGAATGGAGTTTCGATCCAAATGAAGACAAAGAGACTTTCACGTCTAATCAGAAGGAATGGGACTCGGACTCAGAGTCTGATGACTTTTCTCCCTTTATACCTTCCAACCAGCTGTTTTCCGCTCCTCAAGCAGCCACAAAGAACTCTGCTCCTTATAGTCAAGCAGAGCCAGTCCCCGACGAAGAGTTAACCTCCATTCGGTCGGTTCCTGGCACTGCGATTGAAATCCCTTGTGATCATCTGCCATCTCTGACTACCATTGCCCTCAATCATGATTCAGATATGGAGGTCGACGAACATATTCTGCACGATATTATGTCAGGCGCACCTTCAAAATTGGCTCAAGGAGAAGACATCAACAAAAAGGGTACTGATTCTGTGCTTCTTGCAGCTGACGGACCTCCTACTATGTCTGCGTCGGAGTTGGCACCTCTCATCGAGGATATCGTTACCTCCAAAGATACTTTGGAAGACCATGGCCACCACTCTGAAGATGCTTTGAGAGAGGATGAGGATCATGACTTGGATCTGTTTACGGCCTCGAGAGATGATGTCCTTGCCCTTACTCCTTTGGCATCAACTATTCCAACCCTTGCCACACAGGATACCTTTGATGAACTGATGTTTTACCGCTATGGCTACACGGCCGATGAGGCTCGCGAAGCTGGCCTTTCTGACCATTTTGCAGACACCGGAAATCACAGGTTCAAAACATGGAAAACCGTGCTCTATTCCATGGGTGGAAATAGGCTTGCCAACTCGGAAACTGAACAGCCTCTGGTAGCTGACTTTCTACACGTACTTTCTTCCTCTGAGCGACCATTCCACGATGTGCCTGGGAAATACTGGGATCTGAGCCTGGGTAATAATTGTGCACTGAAATGCATCCAGGAAGTCCACTTTTGGATTGAAATCAGATACTTTGACGGTATACCAAAGTGTCTCTTACGCCCACGGAAAGATGCAGTAGGATTGTGGTACATTGCTGTTTACCCGATGATTGCTTTGGAGATTATACGTCGATGTCTGGGCCCTTCTGAACTGGATGTCCTCGAATATCTTGTAGACCATGGAATTCCTTTCCGCACTCTCGCTCCTGTTTCCAGGTCTCTTCCTCGAAACCTCCCTCCACGAACCTCAACTCCTCTTCTTGGTGCTTACAATATTAATTATATGTTTGATCTTGCGGACTATGCATGGTATGAGGCACTCAGAGATGAAGTTGTTCTCTCCACACCCGAATGCTGTATTGCTCTATGCTATGGAGGAATTGTTGCTCGTTTGGCCAGAGAGATTCTGCCAAATTTTGTCGTCTTTGAAGGTCCATCTCAGAGCACGCTTGACGGACAGCAGGCTGTTTTCATAGATCAGAACGGGCGCCATATGGTGGATGATCAGCTAATAGAAAGTATCTCGGATCTCATGTGCGGCACCTACCATGTGTACACTGGAAAAGCGGTATGTTATCTTGTTCTGTCTCTAATCCACTTTCTCATATAAATTTGCTCTAGACCAAACAGCCATCATGTCCTGGTGGCCCCGAGCATCAATATGGAATGGCAGTGGCCTCAATGTCAATGCATGGACTGAAGAATGTGAGGAATGGTTCATCCGCCACTGCAATGCCATACTTTCGGGGGATGCAGTACCTCTCAACAGCCATCAGTGGCGTAATCAAATGCAGTTCAATCGACAGTCGCCCAAGCTGATGGCAAAAATGAATGTCGCAGTCATTTCATATCTTGAGTCATTGCAGGCAGATTTTCTTATGGAGTGATAGGGATTTATTTAATTGTACATATTTTCATCAATGAATGTTTTTCTTGCTATTGTCCATGAGCAGGAGTTGAGTATAAGTGGTATATGGGTAGTCAAGGGGCGACAGCTGAAAACTAAGTGCCCACAGGCAAGGTGGCTGTGGGCACTGACCGGGCAATGAGTGGGCGATGAGTGGGCGATGAGTGGGCGATTGCTGCTAAAAACTTTAGCATTTGAAATACAGAATCCCATCCTTAGAAATTCCGCATGTCACACTGTATCTGAAATTCGGAAAATTTCCGTAGGTTCACTTTGATTTGCAATACTCGGCACACTGGTCAAATAATCTGGGTTTCAAATGCTAAATAATTATCTCTTTTCGGACATATTTCAAATATGAAAGGCGAGTCTGAGGAAATTTGCATTTGAAAGGCTCAAACTGCTACTTCAGTCCTAGATATTGTCATGAGGATTTCAAATGGATAAATTTTGCATATATTGTTGGGCATTTAAAATACTAAATTTTTATGCATGGATTTGCGTATTTGAAATGCTCAATCTCCTGGTCAACTCAAATATTAAACCCCTCTATATTGGTAAACCCCCGCAGTGCATGTGTCCACACCCTTTCCCAGGTTCATCGTTAGCACCTCCTGCCACTGCCTCCATCTCTGCCCCTCCCTCGCTTGCAAATGCGAGGTGGAGATCTTCCACCTGGTTATGGGGTCTAACCCCTGCCTGGTGGTTTTTTCGTGGAACGACGGCCTTGAACATGTCGCGGCAGCGGTGGGTGCGGACACCTCGTACGTCTGGATGATCCAGACATCCTGATTTCCACCCAGGTAAGGTGCGGGATGAGCTCACGACCTTTTTTTCTTCTTTTATTCTTTTTTCATTACTAACTAATTACCTACGTCCTCCTATAGGTATACCTCGACCACCACGTGCTGCCATTCCCCATTTCCTACCCGTTGCCCCTGTTTTTTCCCCCTCCCTTGCTTGCAAGGGCGAGATGGAGGTTTCATGTCCTATACAACTCTTGCTAGGTGCCTTTTTCATGGAACGGCGGGCACAAACATGTCACGGCAGTGGCACATTTGCCCAACAGCGCATCTGGTTGAGCAGATGCACTGGTTTCGTGCCTCCCTCGCTTGCAAGTGCGAGCCGCAGAGGTCTTCACCCAGGCAAGGGCTCAACCCCTTGCCTGGCACTGTTTTTGGGGTTGGGACTGCTTGAACGTGCAGCTGCTGCTGAACATTCGCCATCTGGGGTGTATGCTCAACCAGATAACCCAGTTTTCTTTTCATCACTGCCCCTCTCGTGAGACGGCAGCATCGTAGCTCATGTAGAGGTTTCACCTCTGTATGTTGCTTTTCTACATGCACAAGAGGTTTGACGAGTCGCTCCCGCAGCTTGTCGTACCTCTGGCACGTCTGTTCAACCAGACATGCCAATTCTTCTTCGTCGCCGCCGTCTTCCTCTTTGCAGGTGAGATGGTGGCTTTGAAGCTCATGCATGGTCCTCAGGACCTGCATGCTGCTTGTTGTGGGTCTAATGAGCTGCTGCCGCTGCTTGAAGGCCCTTTGGCAGATCTGTTCAGCCAGACATGCCAGTACCGTCCGTCTCCTCCTTCCTCACCTGCAACGGCGAGATGGAGGATTTTCGCTTTTTGTTTTTTGATATATCATCTCATACGTACGTTGTATCGTAAGTAGTATAAATTACATACATTCTACATTTTATGAATGAGAACGCCCTCAGTGGATGCCTGCGCGAGGTTCTTATAACCTCGTCTGTGCAACTACAGCTCAACTGCAGAAGTAGATGCACAATCAAGGTGCGATCTGTCCTCGTGTGCTTACATACTTGTGGCATTGAACTGCACTTGCACAGACGAGGTTCTAAGAACCTCATGTGTGTGACTACAGCTTCACAACATTAATGAGAGGTACTGCATTATTCCGGGAAGGATTATTATGCAAGGGAAATATTGGTGGCTTTTACGGTATTACGGACCTAGCCCGAGGGTCTCCCTCACTTAGGCTACAGGCTCCTGCAAGACAAGTCAGCTCATAATGAATTACGATGCTTTTATGTAAGTAAAACTTCGTTCTTTTAGGAGGACCTTGATGAAACGCCTGGCCATCACACAGCATCTCAACATTTCTGCAATCAGAGCAAATGGTGTGCTTGGGTGGGACATATCCGGTACTTTCTATTATTAGAACTGGCCAGTCTGATCACTGTGGCGATGCTGTACTGTATTCTGTGTGCTTGCACTATAGTTTTAGTTTGTAAATGACTATAATGTGTAATTCCTGTATTTTATATTTGATCTACATTCCTTTGTGTTTTATTTTTACATTCTTGCTGGGCATTTGCTGGCTGTTTAGCTGAGGTGGCTATAATTGGCCAGGATTTTTATTAGCCAGAATGCTTGGTAATCATGCTTTCTGGGACAATTGTGTTATAGTAACACCCTGACCTTTGTTTAAGTGAAATGTTCTATCAATCCAGTGTGGGGTGGGTTAGTAGGTGTTATTATATAGCACATAGGTTTTATCTATGCTGTAATTGAAGATGAAGGTCATCCTTGTTGTGCTTGATTGGAAATGTAGTGTCAGTGAGTGGACATATCAAATATTCTTGTCAGGTGGACAATCCTTGTTGGGTTCAGCATTTCTATTTACAGGTAAGGTGGGTAGGTTGGTATGCTGAACATGATTACTTTGCTACATTCATATCCATCAATTATTTAGCTTAAGTAATCAAGTCCAAAAACCCGATTACTTAAGCAATTTATTGGTGTTTAAGTGATTTATCTATAATTAGGGTGACTTATAATTAACTAGCCATTGGATACTTGGTAATTGTATTGTCCAGTATGATTGTATTGACAAATATAAATTTTGCCTAGATAATAAATGTATACTTTACTCAGATTGGTATTTGATGCCATTTCATCTGCAACAAAGCAGACAAAACTGAACAATTTAAAACAAAGGTCATCATTGCTGTGCTTGACTGGAACTGTGGTAGTGTTGAGTGGCATATAAACACTTTCCTGTCAAATGAATTTAAATGGACAGACATCCTTGAATTCAGAAATGCTACTCCCATACAAGGTGGCAGCACTGTACCCAATTGCTTAATTATATTTATCAAGTGGTTTGCTTAAGTAATTGGGTTTTTTGACCCGATTACTTAATTGTTCTCATTATTGAGCCTGCTTAAGTAATCATGTCTGAAAACCCAATTATATAAGCATAGCAGTTGATGGCTAAGTAATCGGGGTTTTGGAACTGATTACATAAACAAATCAACTAGGTCATGTAAATATAGTATGAGCATCTGGGAGGTGCAGGGAATACTTCCATCCCATTCCATACACTGCCTATTTTGGAAAGGTCACCCACAATATGAGGAAATTCTTTCATCAATCTTGATATTCAGGTTATATGAAAGACAAAATTTGCTTCTGGTAACCTCATTCCATAGGTGTGTCTCAATGTAATAAACTAGAAGGTTACTTGCTTTTAACAACCTACTGATATGTGGTTATCAAAGAAATTGATGTGGTTCTCAAGCACTCTGGTGAAGTCCCCTAACTCCATTATGTGGTTATTAAGTGCAAAATTTTTGAACTGCAAAGTCAAATTCTCTTAGTGAATCACTGCTGTTTATTTCTCAAGATCTTTGATGTAAGGCTCCAACCATTTAGTTTTCATTTACAAATCTTGGTAAACTAAATGGAAACAGTAAATAAACAGTTTAATACCATTTTAAACAGTTATTAAATAGTATTTAATTCGGAATATTTTTATAGGCATGGAACAGGTTCAGAAGGCTATATACTACAAGTAGACTATCACAACAAGTCACAGAAGCAGCTGCCATGAAGACTGAGCCATTATTTAACCTTGAAAAGACTGTCCTTAATCCACAACTTTGAAAGCATAGCCTTAGTAATCATTGGAGCTTGAAGTGATGAGCACATATCAGTACAAAGATGATGAGACTTCAAGAAAAGGTGTTCAACAGAGGTGCCAGTGGCCGGAATAACAAGAATATCCTGAGCCATCTTTGCAATGACAGGAAATTCAATGCTGTGCACCTAAAACCATTAGTAAATATTGAGTGCTGTGGCTCAGAATTGAGAGATCATGGTAGGGGTACTGGAATACCCCGCCTTCTCCTTTCTTAGTTCTTTTTCATTGCTCATGGCAATGAGGGCCATACTGGCCTCTAGCACATACATGAATGTCAATGTCTTAGAGTCCTGTATGCTGATGATGCCGAATAAGGGCTATATACTTCCATTTATAAACATTTATTTACTGTTTTGGGGCTCCGTAAACTAAATGATAAAGAAAACCCTAGAAAATGTTTATAAATGGTAAATAAACGAAAATGGTTGGAGCCTTACTTTGATGACTCAAGCTCCCTGATGCAATTCTCAGTAGTGTTTGAAGGTCTAGTGAGGTCTGGTTTCTGGGGTCCCAGGGTGGCTAACTGAAACCAAGACTGGTTAGGCTTTCTTCCCAGACCCAAAATAACCTAACCAGACTGAAAATAACTGCAAAAAACTGTTAACCACAGTTACTAACAGGTTAAGACTGAAATATTAAAAACAGGTCATAACCAGCTATAACCATTGGTAATTGCATCTTTGTCACTCAGGATAACTTGTTGTAGTTTTTGTAAGCTTCAAAACGACCTCAATAACATTAAATTTGGTTAAGAAATGGCTGAGTTATGAATTTTTAACTAGTAATCTACTCTTTTGGCTGATATTTCACAGTTTTTAGCATAACTTAATGCGTTTTTGGCCTAAAAATATGATATTGGGGTTGTTTTGATGGGTAGAATTAGGGATGCACATGAACTGGTCTTAATCAGTCACTTACCAGTCTCATAACTGCAAAAAGACCTGTTAGTTGAAGTTCAAACTAGGCTAACCACTAACCATGGTCCAGTTATTTGCAGGTAGGGCCAGGTTAGGTCTTGGTTAATTTCCAGTTAACTAAGCTAACTCTCAAACACTAATTCTTGAGCTCTCTGATGTGGGTTTCTATTGTAGCCATTCACACAGATATATTGTGGATTGCATCTTTGTATTATAAATGTTTTACAGACCCAGATAAGCAACAATTGATATCAGAAGTTCAAGTACAATAAATCACTCAATAAGACAGGGTATTGTGCATCTATGATAATGGACTTACTAATGCCAACCCCATTCATCACAATATGGTTGCACATGGTGTGGTTGTAGGATCTGATGTCACTGCCCCTCCCACCACTATCTCCATTTTCTGATTTTTCTCTAAGTGTGTGTTGTTTTATTGTAATCAACATCTTACTATAGTATAATTAATACAGAGTAACTATATAGCATTCTCCCAATGCTCTACCACTGCTTTCATAAAGCAGGAAAAGCATCGTCCTGCCACGCAAAGCAGTGGCCCACTAAAACAAGTGCATTGATTTTTCTTTTGAGGATCTTGGGAGCTAGGAGAAGGAAATACTGACAATTAGCATAAAATAAAGCAAAGAATGTTGGACTAAACAACTTTACTCAAGACCAAATTGAAAAAAAAAAAGTTACAAAAATTAGTTTGGTAGCAATGTTGCTACAAGGCATGGTAAGTGCATTAAGATGATGCCTACATCATACTTCATGTAGCACAGCAAGCATTGACTTTTGCTCAACTATGCTTTACAAGATTACTTATAGAAGGCTATTACTCCTATCTAAGACCCAACTGAGGTTTTTTGGAGGGCACAGTATGCAAAATTCACCATTGAGTTGGGCTGTCTTCTCACTGCATTCATGAGATCACCATGCATTCAAGGTGCAGCTCAAAAATGCACCTGAGGTGGCTTCATTGTCTTATTCACCAGGATACATATTCAAGCAAATAAAGCCATGTGTATCAATGCAATGGTACAGGTAAAACTACTATGAAACTTGTCAAGATGTGCTAGCAGAAGGTAGGCAGGGCAAGAGTGAAAGTCCAAAGGCCCAGTGCTGGGCATTCTCCTTGTCCAAGTTCTCCAGCCCCTCGGGGCTCAATGATGCCCTGTAGGACACTGTCTTCTGGAACTTGTGATCTACCCAATGGAAAAGGCCTCTGGCAGCATATTGTGTGGCAGAGAAGCGAGTTTCAAAGGGAGAGATGGTGATGTTGGAATGGTGGATGATAGCAGAGGGCACTAAGATTGTTGAACTGGCCAGAAACTTGATCATGAGCCCACACTCCCATAGAACCAAATGGCTGCCTTTCTTCGAGTTAAAGGACCCAAGTGCAGTAATAGCACAGAGACCAAAAGGAAGGTTGGCAGTGTCAATGTGTGGGTAGCAAACAGTTTGCGGGCCTAAGTTGTACATCACAGTGGGGAAGATGCTGTTTTGGAAGGGGCATTTGAGGCTGGGTTCATGACACTGCAGAGATCCCAGCTTTTCAACATAGTAGGCATGTAGCTTGGGTGCCCATGACTGAAGAACAGCTAAGGTAGTAAAAAGAGAAGTAAGTGTGCTGATGCACCTCAATGTCAAAGGTACTTACAGGATCCAAATCCAGCAATACACCTCATAGGCTCTGATGAGTTCAAGTGGTGAAGCACCTGCTTATTTGTCTTGTTATTAGCATGGTTCTGGGGCTGCTCCTGCCCACCCCCATGGGAGAAGCCACACTGGAGGGTGGTGAACACACCTCTGCAGTGCTTGTCCGAGCCATTTGGAACACAACAGGTCCATTGCATATCCTGAAGGAGCTCTTCCACCCTCTGCAAAACTTCTTCCCAAGTAGGATCACCGGGGCAGCCTGCAAGGATGGCGATGATGTGGCCGTCCTGGTCAGTGATGGCAATCGGAGTTCTGTAACCAAAGTTAGCATAGTTTAAGGTCATCATAACATAGCACTTACACTCCATCCTATTCCTGCAAGTCAAAGTTCTTATCTGAACCCTCCCCAACCAGATCTTCCAAGCAGTATATCTTCATAGGCAGCGAGTCACAATCAAGGGCCTTAAAGGCCATGGATGTGACTTTGGCTCATTTGGTATCCATTGCAGTGTAAATCAGGTCGCTTGCTGACGTGGCTTTCTCCAAAGCAGTGGGCAGAGGTGGCCTGTTTCCGAAGAGATCATTGGTTTGCTTGAGCCACTTGTTTAGACGGCTTGCTTTTCCAGCATCCTTCTTGTTCTTCTTGCGTTTCTTGGCTGCAGCGGTGTCCTTTCCTTTAGCATGCGAAGGCTGAGATGCTGTTGTCAAGTCAGGAGGGGGCCATTGAACCTGGGTGTCCACAGTGGTTGATGGTGGTTCACTTGATGCCTGTGTGTTTGGGCTAGGCATAGGCAGCCCATGGTCCAAGGGCAATGCCAATTGGTGAAACACAGGGGTCGAAGGTGGCAAGGATAGAGGAACTGCAGTACAGCCAGGTGTCGGAATTGGAAGAGGGGAGAGGGGGGAGGGGTCACCATATGAGAATGGGTCAGTGTCACAAGTCAAAGGTAGAGTTCATGGAGGAATGGTGGGAGAGGAAGGCTGCGATGATGCTGGCATAGCTGCAGGGCTAGATTCGAGGCTTGACAGGGGGGAAAGGCTAAATAAATTGTCATAAAGGTCTTCTTTGAGTGCATGGAGGACACGCTCCTGGATGAGACTTTGAAAACTGAAAGTGTCATCATGAAGGGCCATGCAGCAACCCATCCATGGTGGAGTCATCCCATCACTTTCCTCATACTGTATGACCAAATTAGTGATGAAGGTGTTCATAGCAAAAGGCTACTTACATCGGGCAGGGCTGCCACCTTCATATCATCTAGAGTACCTGAAAATGGTGTTTTGAGCTAGTCATCAATATTGCTAGAGGGAAGGAAAAGATTATAGTATGAAAAGTTGAGTGGAACAGAAGGCCTCAGGCACAGCATATTCCCAAGCTTGAGTATTTCTGGTATACAAGGCCTCCTCTTCACATACAACCCAAATGGGCTTATTCAGTAGAACCTCGAGTACTCAGAATGAGCACATCAGGCCCACCAAACTTGCTCAATGCAAAGGAAAGAAAGAGGTTGATAAACAAAGTGAAGTCAAATGTACCATGTATAGGCATAGGTATGGGTAAGCATTTCATTGTTCAATGAAAAGAAAGTTGTTGATGCTGAGTCATGTGACAGACACACTGTGTGTGCCCTCGCATGAGTAACGGCCTGGTAACAGCTGCCAATTATTAATTACCTGTGCTATGAAATCATTCATCCTCCTTCGCCATGTCCAGCAGGCCTAGCAAATGTGCTCGCACAGCTGCAGAAGGTGGCTCTCATCACGATCTCATCCCTCTCACCAATGATGATTATTTCAACGTTTACAGCAGAGAAGGCCAAGTTCGACAATTGGGTGGTGGCACAACTGCTCCTGCACTGACGGCGCATGTGGTGCAACAGTCCAATGACAAGTGGAGGGATGCCGAAACTTGGGCTCCACTCGATGATCTTGAATATGCACTGGATCCAGATGGTCTTCTATACAACCTCCTTTTAGAGCAGGATGTCCTGGAAGAAGAACCCGACCTGTCGACAGCTGACAAGGCAAAGGAGCCAAAAACCAAGGTCTCTGTAAGTTATGATGACACCTTCAGCATGAAATATATTTGATCACCTCACAGAAACGCCCTCATGTCATTTGGAAAGAATTACACCATGCCACCTACCTCGATGAAATCTGCCACTTTTCTGGCCATGGAGATTTCTTGAAAGAGGAGCGATGTCCAGATTGTATTGCCCACCATGCTACGGATCCTGGACTCCCTCAATACCACTGCAATGAATGCTTCATACCTGACCTGACATACCGATTTTGCTGTATCCGTTGCCACAGAACCCAGCCTTTCCATCGGATTCAAGTAAAGTGCACTCAGTTCACTGTAATATTGTTTCTGATTATTTCTAGCCCTGGGATGGCTCTTGTTTCATTCCGGTTTCTCTCAAGTCCCTAGGACTGGCTATTCAGCTCAACCATGCTGGTCTTCACTGCTCAAACCCTCAGCCCTGCCATGCATCCATGCTTGTGCTTCACATCAACAGTATCCATGATGTTTCTATCAACTACTGCAGTTGCAGCCATGCCTTACCTCAACACATTCAACTACTTCATTGCTGCCTATACCCTGCCTCCCAGTTAATCGTCAAGACATGCGCAACTTTCGACCTCCTCAACCTCCTCCACAAGCTTGCTCTTATGATGAAAGCCTTGACCTACGACTTCTATAGGGCAATCGAGAAGCTGTTGGATAACATGGGCCTCAACCCTCCAAAACCTTGCTATTGTTCCCTCTTCTGCATGGTTTTGCAATGGCATCATCTCAAGCTTCTGAAGTGGGCTGGCTGTGGTCATGATCCATTGGGAGCAGAGGGTACAGTGCTTGGTGGGCTGGCTTTGTGCTGCCCATCATGCCCTCATCCAGGCATAAATCTTCCTGAGGGATGGGAGCATGCATCACTGGACACAAGGTACATCTTATTTCAATTCCTTAGACTGCTAAAACTGACTGTTTTCCCTATAGCTACCTCTATATGCAGTTCATTGCAATGGATGCCAACTTCCGCCTGAAGAACCAGCTTGTCTTGAGCTACTCCCAAGTCCCTGGCCTTGGCATCAGCTGGGCTTACATGGTGCCCAGAGAGCATTACGAACAATTCATCCTTTCTCGAATGAATGACCAGGATGTAAGCTTTCTATCTTGTAGCTTCAGTTGATTACTAAACACCATCCTAGATTAGCACCTGTGTTGGATTCCAAGCCCTTGCTCAGGCCAACATGCATTTTTCTCAGGGCTTACAAACAACGGGCATAGGTGGGGTTTTCTGCAGGAGGTCTGAGATGGTTCTGCCGCTTGGGATAGGAAATCTACCAAAAGGCGAACAGTATGTGCTATCCTTGCTTTCAACTGCACATCACTAATGCATCCCCTCAGTTATTCCAGCATGGACTACGTCTTTGCTTCTGCTCTTCGTTTCATGCTGTTATGCCATATCCTCATCAGCTATGACATAGTCTGCCAGTGGTTCAAGAATCTACAGTCATGCATGGCTGATAATTGGCCACCAGGCCTTGAACTACCTCCTTCGACATCGCTGACCCCTGCCATCCCCAAACTACATGAACCAATGCATAACGCCCCTGACCATGAACAATTCTCTCTCAACTTCATCCCAGGCATTGGCATATCTGACCTTGAGTGCCCTGAGTGGGTGTGGTCAGCCCACAATGCTCTTGGTAACTCAACAAAGACCCAAGGGCCAGGTTCGCATCAAGATGTGTTGGACGACCACTTCGCATTCTGGAATTGGCAAAAATATGTGGGCATGGGCAAGTCACTGCTGTGTAAATACTGTGCCGCCATTGCCGATCACAATGTCCAGTCAGAAGGCCACCGCAGCCTCACAGCCTCTCTGGATGCAGCTCTAGTACAGAAGTGGGAGGAGATGTGTATGGTTTGGGAGAAGGATGGCTTTCCAAAGCGGAGCAAGAACCCATATGAGACAGAGGGTGCAGGTATGGCTTTCTGCTGTGGCTGGCTGTCGTTCTATGTAATTGATGTTTCATGCAGTTATTACTGAAGTGCAGGTGAAGAAGGAACTCACAGCTGCAGAGGCGAAGAGGTTGAAGGAGGGCAGGATCTCTTTACATGAGATGAGTGCCCATGCATTCATAGTGCTTGTGCTGGAGATAGAGGAATCTCAGTATGTCTAGTCTATCCGATTTTCACATATTTTCTTCTAATTACTTACTTTGACAGATGTCGTATATGTCACCTGGCCAAGACTGTAGCCTCGAACGCGACCAATCACAAGGAGAGCAGGCTTACAGAGCAAAGAAACCAGCTGACTGCTCGGATACATGCATGGGAGCAGCTGGTTCCCATATATCTTCCAGGCCTCCTCTAGTTCAAAGTTGATTGCCAGGCAGCAGGAGAAGACCTTTCCACTGTCGCCACTCATCCCAATTCTCACAAGCTCTGGCTGCTATCTCAGATTCCCACAAGTCACCATGCCCATGTCTGCTTTGAAGGTTTACTGGTAATTGAGGAGAAATTATGGACTGTGCAATGCCATGACGCCCTGAAAGCCCTTTGAAACATCCTGAAAATCAAGTCGAGGCTCATCATGTTCAAGAATAAGAACCTGCAGGGCCAATGGGAAGGGACTCACTCTTGGGAAATCATAGACCGTGTGCATGAGAAGGCGAAGGTTGCAGCTGAGAAATACTAGACAGCTCGTGCTGCAAAGGTGAGTCTTTCTGGACCTGGGGATTGGGAGCAGGAGTTGCAGGTCCTCAGTGACACAGATGTTCATGGGTATCAAGATCCAGACCACCTTCGACCTTGTCAAGGTAGGCCCAGTACACTGGAGGATAGCCAATGCCAAGTAGTGACCCACCCTTTGCCTATCAGAGGTGCTAGTCAAACTGATGACTTCACCCTTTTCCGTGAAGAACAGAGCCAGCGGGATGGAACTGGGGAGACTCGGCACACCTTATCATGGATTTGGAGGACAGTGAAGGTGACAGATGATCCGGAGAATGCGACAGAGGACATCCTACACTCTGAGTGGGCAAAGAGCCGTGCTCATGCTGCCAGATGTGAAGAAGAAGTGCTTCTGCTTCGAGAGGAAATGCGACATACAATTGCATTCCTCAACTGGCGTGCCCATTGGTGGAAGGAACAAGGCCCATGGAGGATCATGGACGCAGCACTAACTGATGCCCTTATGTCCTATGCCCACTCCCAATCTGCACTCTACAAATCACTTGTACTTTGTTTCCAATCTCTCTGGCACAACCCCTTGGCCGGCACCCCCACAACTTCCCCATCAACCTTCACCACACCTGCACATGCTGAACCCCCTGATCCATCAGCTGCAGAACCTTCCATCAAGTCAGATAAGGGCAATCAAGTTGCCCAGGAAGCCAGAGGCACGGAGACGGCTGGAGAAGGCAGTGGCAGTGAGCACAATCATGATGGCATCACCGGCAGTGATGGAGATGATGATGATGATGAAGAAGAGGAACTCGAAGACTCCTTCCATCCTGATGATGATTGCAATAAGTATGATGATGGATTGTAGGCTACAACTTCGATGGGGGCTCCTCCCTCTTTTTTTCTGTAAACTTACATTGCTTTCCTGTGCCCTGCAAAATTCCTTGATCTTGTGTACTTTTCTTTAGTTTTATTAGAAGTTGTAGTACAATATTTTGTAGGAGTATACCCCTTGCTACTCGAGGATGAGGCCAAAGTTCAACTATAGGTCACATGATCTAATCAACAAGGACACGTCATCACAGTATTCGACACATAGTGAGCTTATATTGGCACATACAGGATTGGAAACCTATGAATAACTTAAAATTACATGTAGGTACATGAATCTACAAAAAAAAATAAAGAAATAGGTGTGGAAATGCATGAAATATGCATGCACATGTTTCTGGGCAGGGGAGGGGGCAGGATGGAAGGCGGGATGCAGAGCCGAGCTCGGGATGAAGGACCAGGTACGGTGATGTCATTCTGAGAAATCTGTGACATTCCGAAGTCCTATCATCTGCTGTCATCTATTTTGGATTGCCTACCCCGAAGGTCATATCTATTTTTAAATGACATCCAAATCCCCCTCTCCCAATCCATCCCTCCTGACTCTCGTGGTGGTGTGCACTCGACGGATTTGGGTAGAGAAAAATAATCCCGATGCTCTGGGACTTTCCCCACACCAAATGGTGCCTGCCATGATGAGCAGCACATCAACCAAGCACACCAGCACATTTGGCGGGCATGTTGGTCATTGTTTGGCATTGGTCCGCCATGTCAGCTGATCCCTACAGGCTGTGTGGGTGCATCTGCCAGTGGGCTGCTGCCTATAGGCAGCCTACATCCATGCACAAGTCTGCCAAGGCCCTGCTAGTTCATATAGAATTCTAGCCACCATGGCTGAGATATTAGTGACTCAAAATCGACACTCACAGGACATTCGAGTTTGCAAATCCATATATTTGGCCATCTGCATTTCATGCCATGGAACAGTGACAACACCAGCCACAGCTTCATGGCTGATGGAGAGCATGGATTACATGCTTGTTGTGCTTTTGAGATGGGTAAATAAGTGGCTTGAAATGGATACTCACAAGAAATTTCAAATTCGGCCTAGATACTAGCAGGCGAGAGTATCACATGACTCTTTGCTCAATGCAAGGATGCCACATTTTACACCGCCCAACCGTGAAGACACCAGTGATGGATTTCACATCAATGGAGAGGATGTCCAACCTAAGTATGCTGCTTTTGAGCATGAGAAAATAGCTGCTTAAATCAGACACTTACAAAAAAACTGAATTCAAATTGTGAATTTCATTTTACCTCACTGATGAGACCGTTACACAGCTATGTCTGAAAACGGGCCATCCCCATTATTTTTGACCATCTCTATAAATTAATATAGGTTGTTGATAGCCTTCCCGAGCTTAAACATCCCGAATATACTCGAGAAAACCATATTAAAACATTTAAAGCTTAATATCAGAAGATATAATGATTATGATCACCTAGTAATCATTAATCATTTATTATAAGATACACAAGTGAATTACTACAGTCCTTACCCACTAGTAGGGGCCTCGAGTTTATTCAAAATCACTACCAAGGGAGTGCAGAGACATGCACAGACAATGGGAATGACCTTTGACCTGATATAGAAATGCAGAATGACAGACCAAACAAGTCAATTACTCCGAAGCGGTGTAATCTATTTTTATCATCCGGAGGAATGTAACCGGAAATGGAATGATCCACGATGATTGACATTGGAGCAGATGCTATTTTTGGTAATACGAAGACGCGACACAAGGATGCTTGTCCCCTCATGCTACCTTGTAAAACTAATAAGAATACATCTATCCTAGACACATTAGCAAGCCCCTGAGGGCTCAGACAAATCCTCTGCGAGGTAGATAAAATATTAAAAATGCTATAATGTACCAGCCATTGCAAGATCGCAACAGCAGGAATATTAATCCGATAAAATGCCTTAAAAGGCAATGAGATAAATATTCAGCGCTTGATGAATATGCCCAACCAATGGCATAATTTCCCTCACTCTGAAGCGGACCAATGACAAGATAATTAATTACACAGTGCTTATCAAATTAGCTTAGTAAGACACCCAGGAAAATAGTATAAAAACCCAGTAGAATTAGTGTAGAAAAGCAAGCAGACAGCACCCCTTGAGTCATACCAATACAATTGAGCATCTGGCTTCTAAATGAGATAATAGAAAGACAATTGATTGATATAAAAGCGAAGAAGCTTCAGACAAACTAAGAATTGAGCTCAGAATAGAGATAGATTAAGCAAAGGCTTTATTATTCAAGTCAGGACCTAGTTGAGTAGCTGGGAGTAGACAGAGCATCACTCAGCTACAAAAGTACGAAGTCTTTCAGTCCAAAAGCATAGCCAGAGTCTAGGTTTATCTCAAGAAGAGATTATTCAAGTTTAGAGAAGTTCCAAGCCAGAAAGTCAATTAAAGTGATCCTTTATCCAAAGAGCCCCCACAATTCATTGTAAAACCCCATAAAAGCGAACTTAATTAAAAGACATTGATACTTACACTCCCCAGAACTTACACAAGTCAGGGATATTTGTTGGGTTCAATAAAAGGATATATATTGTTTTTCATACCTACAAACTACCTAAACTTATCAATGCCCAAAGGTCCAGCGATGGCTTTGAGACTGTAACCTCATTGTACAAGCATGGAAGCATAGTCCATGAGGTGAGACTGCATTGATGGGTTTGCCATTGCCCACTCAAAATTGGGGGTTGCAAAGTAGGTGTTTGATAAATCAGTTTGTGATGCCGCAAAACCTTTGGTACATTGCATTAGAAAGCCTCTTGGAGGGTAAATATGAATTGGGGACACACTGGGTTCTGATAAGTGGTTTTGTTTCTGAGGGTGAAGCGAGAGACAGGGTGGAAGTGGTGCTGGACAAAACGGTGATCAACAATAAGTGGTGGAAGCATTATGCATGTGCTGAGGGAGGAGACAAGAAAGCATGGTTGCTACACCATGTCGCGAGTGCGATATGCAAGTTGTGATGGTAGTGTGAGGGATGGATGTCATGAAAGGTGGTTAGAATGTATAGGTCTGCACAGAGTCGATGTGTGTATGGATATCCAATAAGCCAATTTAGGCAGAAGTGGCCAATGGTGTAAATAGTCTGAATGAAGGGGTAGCTATGAAAATTGCTGCTTGATGAGTACTATTAGTGGACATTGACTATGGATATCAGATCAGTGGGTAAAGGATATGAAAGAAGGAACTTACCAGTGACCGAAAGACACATTTCACCCATCCTGATGGGAAATCCTAAACAGCATGCATGTTTTGATACCTCCCCAAAATGGAGAACTGGAAGTGGATTGCATTAAGTTCTCGGGGATGTGATTCATGACGTCCCCAGGGTATCTAAGGAGAGAAGGAGAGGGGACTGAGGAGAGAAGCAGTACAAGGAGAGAAGGACAGACGAACCTGGGTTATCCAGTTGAGATAGTTCCTTGTCACGTTAGCCTTGCTTGCTGGCTTGGATACCATAGAGGCAGCAAAGGTGGTGATGTGCACAATGTTGAAGCTGCTAATACAGCAGAAGCAGAAGGTGGAAGCACCAAATAATCTGCACCTATATGAGCCCATATCAGCTCCTCATCCCAAAATCACCAACAACAAAGAATGAAATATTACCTGACTGAACTATGGCAACAACTGTACTTATCATCCACCCCAATCCTAAGCCTAAGGCCTTATGCCCAGACCCACCCTCTGATCCTCACCAATCATTTAATCACTGCCTCACCCTCCCTCTCCATCTTGGGTGGCATCTTCATCTCATCCTTCACTTGCATGTGGTGGAGGTGGCCATGAGCTCTGAGGGCCCGATTTCGAACTTGGAGGTGGTTCTGAGGGTGAGGGAAGTGATGTTGCTGGTGAGATCATGATGATGGTGCAGCAGAAATCCATGTGTGATGGTTGTCACTTATATCAACCCCAGAATGGAAAGTAATCATTATCTTATCTTTTCGGTGATATTCTATCTTTTTCTTCATTAGACAATTAGTATTACATAGGTATATTTTACAGTATATAAAGAGCTCGAGGATGTAGTAGATAGTCGACCTTGAATTGAGTACTTATCCAGCTTTTTTGAGGTTCTCAGTGTGCTGGGACTCATGTTACTCATGCCCTGTCTCATATTTTTGACTCAACACTCTCCGCAACTATCTCTCTCTCTCTTGACTCTCTCTCTTGACTCTCTCTCTTCTTTCTTGATAACGTTCACTTTGGACACCCCTTGGATTGATCACTATCTGGAAATACAGTGCACACTACATGAACAAATTAATAATGCACAAATTGAGAATGATGCGTCTTTGGTCGGGGATTATCCTGAAGGAGACAATGATGATGAAGAATATATTCGCTTGAAGGAACTTGAACAACAATACCTTCTTGTGAAAGGTAATTATTTGAGGAAGGTTCCCAGATGGAATTACTCGGAACCAGTCAGAGAAAGAATTTCGAGCACTCCTAAGTCTCAGGATGTCAAAGATTTAATTAACCAAGTATCTCGCCAATGCATTCAGGTGAAGAAAGCGGATGCAATACATCCTAGTAACCAGCTTCTGCCTGAAAGTTTATTGGGACAATTCTTTCATAAGCCAAGAAATGATGCTGCAGATAATGGCATCAATAACTTAGGCACTCAATCTCTTGGACCATTCGATACTACAGGTAATACTACTACTGTAACTCGGTTCAGGCATCCGGAATGGTGAGGGGAAGCAAACGGGCGAGGAAATGATGTCATATTCTAAATTTAGATGAGTTCAAGTTAGTTAGTCCAGCATCAGCCGATAAATAAAAAAATGTGGCACTATGTCAGAAGTGATCAATCCGGCATTAACCAGGATATTCGAGAACATATTAATTAGTAATTAACTTAGTAATTGACTTAGTAATCCTATTTAGTAGATAACACTAGAACATAGTAGATACTTTGTAGATATGTATAAAAGGCCATCTGTAGGAGGCCTAAAGCTTAAGGAATTATATTTTGGTTCTACATATATTTCCAACAGGTTATGGGCCCCGGCCCCCAGTAAAGAGACTCACTGCTTTTACTGGAATCACTGTGACTTTCCTCTTATCTTATCTTATCTGGATCACACCTTCACACCTTATCACCATGTCATCAGACTGCTACTATAATCTCGCGCACATAACTCAGCTCAATGGACAAAACTACCACAACTGGAAGTTTGCTATCAGCATGGTACTCCGTGCTAAAGGATGTTGGGAGGTTGTACTAGGGACATTAAAGAGAGAAGATATCAAAGACAGGGGAGATTGGGACAAGAAGTCAGAAGAAGGACTTACAACTATTGCGCTCACTGTTGATCTGAGCCAATACACCTATATCCAAGATTGTACAACCAGACCGAAAGCCTGGACCACACTAAAGGACATTTATGAGAAAAATAGCCATGTGACGCGCATCTCCCTAAAGTGCCAATTTTATTCCTTCACACATAACACCAACCTGCCGATGTCACATTATGTAAACGGCATCACGGATCTCACCACAAAGCTCAAAGCAATTGGGGTTACACTTTCAGATGAAGACATTATGGATGTGCTCATATTTAATCTGGATAATGATTATGCATCCATTGCAGCATCACTCACTGTGGCTAAGGAAGACCTCAAACTTGCCAATGTCACCAGCACCCTTATTGAAGAAGAATGACAAAAGGGGGGACCACCAGATGTGGAATGAGTTGATACTGTGCTGAATTACTTAGGTTGTAGCATGCTGCTAAAAAAATATTCTCAATCTCACCTTCTGAAATTTGTGACAAGCGAACCGCATCCAAACTGGGTTGGTTTAACCCTGCCCTTCACAGCTCCATGACCCCAGAACACTTTGTAGATTTGGCCAAGTTATACGACTTCTACACAAAAGGGTTTGAGGATGGCAAGTCGACCCACAAGGCTCGTGTCCACATACCTGCTACACCAATGCCTGCTGGCCAAGCCCCAGCTCAACGAGTTCAGTCTGCACCCACTATCCTTGATCTTCTCAACACCGAGAATATTGCACCAAATGAGGCTGACATTGAGGCCCTGGAGGAAGAGCTCTTCAACCAACCTGATCCATATGATTTAGCCAAAACAGATCAAGCAGATGCAGCCCTTGATGATGACATACCCATAACCAGGTCATCAACCAGATTCGACATTGCCGAGTTCATCAAGCTCGATGATGCCAAGTTGAAGGCATTGCTGTTAAATGTCGACATCGAGGGACCCAGTTCCAACCTGTAATCTTGATGACATATATATAAAACTGTTATTAACAAGGGGTTTCTGACATGACAGAGGTCAGCTGGAATATCTGATGATACTGACAGCTGCAAATAATATCTTACCCAGCCCTAGTGGAATCCACTTTGATGGTGAAGAACTCTGATGGGAAAGGACTGACAGGAACATGCTGAGGACCAAATCGAGACAACCGGGAAGGATCAAATGACAGATCAAAAGAATGTTACCGATGCAGACATGCTGGACACATTGCATGCTATTGCCATGCAAAAACAACCAATGATGGACAAGAGTTACCTGAGCCAGAGCATGAAAAATCGACATATGCAATTTCATTAAACAAGATCAACTATTGATGGGACAACAATTATATTGGGATAGATATATTTTGGAGGGCAGATGTCTTCAGTGATCCTGCCAGGGCATACTGTTTAGGAAGGAAATTTTAGTGGGGATGGCTTAAGTGTTCCCTCACTGAATTGGATGGATTTTCGGAGGATGCTTGAGTGTTCCCTCTGGGTGCAAAGGATTGTTTGCGGTCTAAATTCTGCATTTGGACGATATTTTGATGGATTTATATTTAGGAATGCTAAATTGAAGGGGAGTGTCGGAAGTGATCAGTCCGGCATTAACCAGGATATTCGAGAACATATTAATTAGTAATTAACTTAGTAATTGACTTAGTAATCCTATTTAGTAGATAACACTAGAACATAGTAGATACTTTGTAGATATGTATAAAAGGCCGTCTGTAGGAGGCCTAAAGCTTAAGGAATTATATTTCAGTTCTACATATATTTCCAACACACTAGGTACCCAATTCTAATGCTGGTGTGCCCTTGATGCAGACAACAAATACCAAGTACCATGATCATTAGGAATTAACCATGCAATTCTTAAAAGTTCTATTAATGCAAGTTACAGTTAGCTGTATGGAATGCCTTTTGGAATGTCATAGCCAACGTCAACTTGTGGGAGACATTCGTCCACACATACGCCTTCAAGTCCAGCTTGCATTATCAGGTTTCAGTCCATATGAATGCATTTCATCCACGAGCTAGGTGTAATGCATCTGGGGTTTGCACCCCCAATCATCTACTTATGTGGGTTTCCTGGAGCAATTGTTTGCCTCGAGGCCTAATTCCCGAAGAAAAGGAGGACAACTGGCTCTCGTAGAAAGCAGAGATAAGCACTGAGCAGGAAGGTGCAGATTCAGGTGACACCACCTGTCTGAAACCTGCTTATACCCAACAGAACACAGATGATTTGGAACAAAGAGAAA
Organism: Gymnopilus junonius; assembly: GCA_015501075.1. Taxonomy (NCBI): domain Eukaryota; kingdom Fungi; phylum Basidiomycota; class Agaricomycetes; order Agaricales; family Galerinaceae; genus Gymnopilus; species Gymnopilus junonius. The sequence goes on along the minus strand of JADNYJ010000121.1, from coordinate 9,169 downwards.
ACAATCATTGACGAAGATCATCGAGATGAACAGAAAAAAACATTCCTATTATTCCACATACACTAAAAGGCATAGTAGGTGAAAGAGAAAAGTCAAAGGTTGAGTCAGAATTCCAGGGAGGTTATGCAGAAAAAAAAGGTTGTACAGATAGGCTAGCGATGAGCGGAGAGGAGACGGCAGAAGTAAGCTGAAAGACGGAGAGTAAATGATAGAAGCAAATGAAATGTAGTAAGTATATTGTTGTAGTTGCATTGAGATGAAAAAGAATGATGGTGTGTGCCAGGTGGTATATGGTAGATCATAAAAGAAAAAGAACATCAAAGAGATGAGATGCACAGAAGGGAAAAGAATGAAAGAGAATGAAAGTAGGTAGTAATGAATCACCAAACAAAACCAAAGAGGCCATCTAAAGCTAAAGCACAATGGGCTTCCCAACCCCACCTGCCCTCCCAATAGACCCCGAGGGGGAGGACAGCGCTGATGTCATAGAGGATGATGACAATGCCATGGGCACACACATCTTGCCTGAGGATGAGCGATACACCATCCCCGTCCCCATTCTCAGTTTAGGCGGTGCAATACCAGACGCATCCGGCGAGGAAAAGGAAGAGGTAGGTACAGGTGAGGAAGGGACAGAAATGGAATCAGGGGAGGTAGGCGAGAGCCCTGTGGATCCTAATGAGGGCCTGCGTAGGGACCCACGAGAAGCAGAGGCAGAGGGGACGGGGACAGCAGGATGGTCACCACCTGCTCTAACAGCCACAGTGTGACATGGCAGCTGGAGAGGGTGCACGGCAGGCGAACTGGGCGTCAGCATCACAATTGCAGTAGGCGAATGGCTGAGATGGAAGAAGACGTGGAAGAAAATGTCCTGGCGCAGGGAAAAGCGAACTTGGAGCCTGGAATAGCAGAAGCAGGAGTAGCACTGGTGGAGAAATAGGTAGTAGGATGTACCCTGCATCTCGACTTTGTTTTTTCGGCCTATGTTAGATCTCAGAGGCATCGTTTCCAGTGCTGCTACACCCTCAGGCATGTCTGTTGTGCAGCGAGCTTTTTCCTGTGAAGGGGCTGATTCATCGTGTTGAGTTTTTTTCTGCACAGTATAGCTTGATTTAGGTACACCTGCATGTAATATGTAGTTCACATTCCAATAGGTGGCTCAGGATAAAATATCTGAAGAACGCAACCACCAATCTCTTAGCTTTTTGGGAAATGAATAGGCCTACATAACATATATCCAAATATGCAAAAAGATATGGAAAATTCAGACAAGCGGAAAGTTGAGAAGCAGTGCATGGCAAAGATCATTGGCCACCAAGCTGGCGATCTGTAACACTCAACTACTGACAGATCTCAAATCGAGTTGAACAAGATTCACAGACAAAGGTATGAATTTCATGAGTTACTACACATTCTTGGCACTCTCGCATAACAAAATGGGTGGCAGGGGGCATCTCATGACTTAAAGAAATCAGTGGTTTCATCCAACGGCTGGTGACTATGGAGGATCTGGCAATCGATGATTAGTTCAACTCTTTGAGTCAAAGAACCACTCAGTGTACCCAATGAGCAAGGATGGCAGAAATCAAGGAGACCCCTGCTTGGGAGGGGTGGTCTGCCATAAAACCCCCACCCCCACTGATGTTGATCTTGTCAGATCGAACATAAGTGGCAGTTCCATCGCCATCATGCAGGGTAAGGATGAGGTATATCCATTCTCGTCCATCAGTGACAACGCCCCTCACAATCTTCTTCCTAAAAATCAGCAGTGAGGCGCATGAGGGCATATTTGGAGGGAATACTACTGCACTTTGCACACCTGGTGCACGCAAGCATCTCCGAAACTGCCTGAGGAACGTGCTTCTGAAGGTCTTTGGTTACATCCTTGGCTTCCGAGACAAACAACATCATATCATCAGGCCACAAGACAGGCTGCTCTAGGAAAATGGCTGCAGAAAACTGAGAACAAGCCTACATGGAAGAGAAGGAGAACACACTCAACTTCGCTGGGTCCATCACCACGGCTGTAAAATCAATGAACCCTGACACTGTGTGCAGGCTGTTGTCCGACACGGTGACAGCGGGAACATTAGAGCCATCTTCAGGTGATTCGGAATCATGGTAGAGACCCGGTAAAAAAATGCGTTGATCCATAGACATGTCATGGACTTGTTCTGAAGGAAAATACAGTGAGCTTATAACCAGCATTTCAAGTGATGAAAAGTCGAAACAAACACAATGCGGAACAAGATTTTCAAGGAAATGAAGATGGGTTAGGAGAGTGGTTGCGAACCAGAGCTGATTGTTTCCAAGGGTGTCACTCAAGGCCACAGTGCTAGCAGCATCATCCTTCAGTTTCAGTATGCCACTAAATCGGACCTGCAAGTCGTCGAGAAGATCTCCAGTCATCCCCGAGAAGGAATAAATCTAGCACACTGAGTCAGTCAGATGCAACCGGAATGTCAATTCCACATACCTGTGGGCCGTCAGCCCTTGCTTGTAGGAGTGCCGTCAGTTTTTCGATGTGTGAAAGAACGGTGCCTTCATCCTCATCATCATCCAACTCCAACTCTGGTCCCCCCTCCACCTTCGTATTCAACTCAAAGCGAGCTTTAGCAGCCAAATTCTTGAGTGCTTCCAGGGCGATCGCTAGTTCTATGCCAGTTAAACCGGACTGGCATTTTCGTTTCGGTGGTGGCATTGGTGAGAGGTAAGGATGTGGCATTGGTGAGAGGTAAGGATGTGGCTGTGTCACCTCACTCATTCAAAGCTCGGCAACAGCCGGCAAGTCCCACGACCATGTAGCAAGCCAGGCTCCTAAAAGCAGCTCTCCCGGCTCGCTCCCCATCGTCGTGAACTCTCATCAAACTAGAGAAGGATGATGCGTCTCCGAGAACTTCTGTATCTTCATGTAAATCGAGCGTTGAGCAGAATGAACACAATATCAGGACTGACATCATTTAGAACGACTTGTCGTCTGGTCGCAACTGCCATATGTGCAGGTTTCTCTGATCAAAAACTGATTGATCAAAATCTGAATAGGAAAGAATAGCTGACGCATCTCTCCTTCTCCATGCATGTTCTTCATGCCAATCCTGCACCAATCTAATGGCTAACAATCTCATGCAGACTGTCTATTGGTCATCCTCGCTTTATTTTTGCCTTCTGGCTCGGATTTCGACATCGGAATATTTGCCTCCAATAAATCAATTCGCATTCTGATGACTTATGTCACTTCTTTCAGTCACGCCATCCAGGACCATGAAAGCTCGTAATGTCCTATATCTCCTCGTATATATTATGAATGCAGGATTACATGACTCTTGGCCCAATCACGGAAATTGATGTGACACAGTCATGTGCCGTTACAATGGGGGGTTGCGCGGTTCAAATGCACCAGACATTCTGGTGATAGTCCGCGCCATCAATTTTAGCCATCATGCGCGGTTCTCATGAATATCACCAAAAACGGATGGGTACGAGACTACTTATATGAATGCAGGATTACGTGACTCTTGGCCCAATCACGGAAATTGAGACCTGTCCCTAGTACGAAAACACCCCAAATCCGCTGGAATGAGAAAATAAAATTCAGAGACAATATTGCTCAAAGGAAGAAAAGGCGATCCCTAAAATCGATTGAGTTAGTGAGAGGTTGTATGAGAAGATGAAAGCGTATGTTGACTGAGTTGCTGGAATTGTTATCCGAGTTGACGGCGATGCTCTAAGTTTGGGTGACAGACTACCTGAAATTAGACAATGAGTCACGTGTTGTTGGTGAGATACTGGCCTAGATGGTGAAGGAGACAAATGAATACTGAAGGCGTTAACAATCATGCTTGGTATTGACTTTGAGGCCTCCATCAGAAGAAATACACCCCGAACTTTCGGGACTTGCAGTACTTTCACAAGTTGAAAAGTGCAAAAGCATCAGGAACTTTTGAAAAGAAGGTCCCGAATCCTTTCAAAAGGCTCTGGTGCTTTTGCAGGCTTGGAAGTGACTGAAAAGTTGTATGAGCTATTTATGAAAATCATTATTTCAGTTTCTCGAAAGGATGGGTGAAATCAATTCAATTTGGTATTACGACAGTGGGAACAGCACATCTCACTCTTCTTTGAGGTCCTCGGTAGTATCCATATCATCAGCACTGGTGGCAGCATCATCCTCAAGCTCAAAGTCCAACTTCTCCTCCTCCTTGATGTTGCCAGCAGCTTCTGAGGAAGCATCGTCACCTGATAATGACTTTGACCTCTTTTTTCCCTTACCAGCGGCCATTTCATGAGCGGCGGACATGATTTCCTCCCACTGCTTGTCATTCAGCTTCTCAACAACACGTTCGATCTCCCGCATAGGCTTCTTGCCTTGAATGGTGTAGGGAGGAAGGTTGCGAGGGGCGTCGGAGGGATTGCGCCTGTCGCTGTCACCCCAATTGTCACCTGAGAAATCCAGGAAAGAGTGAGGAGGTTGCACATAAGAGCCTGAGCTCCAACGTGCGACAGCTCTATAGGCCTAGAATATACTAGTTTTAGTACTCAGTAATGAGCAAACATTAGGGGAGCTCAAAGTTGAGCCATCAGCGACGCTTATCTGCATATCCGCGGTTGCAGGTTGTAATGCCGTGACTCTATTTTTAGCACACATGGCTCGGGCATTCCCTTCCGCGCGATATTATCGTAGATAATCTTTCTTTTTCCTGTCCTTTAACTCTTCTCTGCCTTCCATTATGCCTCGAGAAAATTATCACGAACATCTACGAAAAAGCTACATCAAGTTTATGGCTATTAGGGACCTTATCAACCCACCAGGAGATGATGTTCATTCAATTGTTGAGTGGATCCAGCATGATCTTGCTATCTTAGAGGGAATCAAGACAACACGATACCTTCGGGCCGACCAGAGGTTTTAAAAGCTGGCAACCTTCACCTGGCATGGGAATATGCCCAGAATCCAGAGGACCATGGCCGTTTTACCAATATGTTACGTGTTTCACCCCATGTTTTTGAGTTCATCTTGCTTCTTATCAAAGATCATCCTGTTTTCACCAATAATTCAAACAATGCTCAAGCTCCAGTTGATGTCCAGCTGCAATTACACTCTATAGAATGGGCCGATTTGGAAATGCAGCTTCCCTTGAAGATATAGCTCGTAATACGGGGGTCTCAGAAGGGACAATTGAAAATTACACAAGGTGGTGTTTTGAGGCAATTGAGTCTTTGCATGACATTTTTGTTCGTCAACTCACAGAGGAAGAAAAGGAGAGAGAGAAGGAGTGGATGGACAATCATTTAGGCTTTCGGGGTTTGTGGCGAGAGGGCTATTTGATGTATGATGGGACAATTGTTGTCTTTTATGCCAAACCAGGGCACAATGGAGATGCATATTACACTCGGAAATCAAATTATGGTCTCAATGCTCAAGTACGTTGTGGACTAAAGCTATCATGACCAACTGACCAAGTAATTTAGATTGGAAATGTCCCATCCAATCTATGCATTGTGATTATTCGCCTGGTTTTACAGGATCAGCCCATGATGCGGCTGCATTTGAGCATACCTGTGCATTCAAGAATCCTGATTATCTGTTCCAAGGTGAAGAATTTGCTTGGGCTGATTCTGCATATACCCTTTCACCTCGAGTAATTCCCGATTCACCGTGAACCAGCTGCATCAATCCCAGGAAAATGCTATCTTTGACAAAGCTGCATCTCATATCCAAGTCCGCTCTGAGCACTGCATGGGTGCCCTTAAAGGATGGTTTCAATGTTTACGTGGTCTTCGGGTCAATGTCTTCAACAATCATGACCACAAGGAGGCTTGCCGATGGATTACGATCACAATCATTCTTCACAACCTTATTATCGATGTTGAAGGACCTGACTCAGCTGCAGAGTTCGTAGCATCTCACACTGCTGCAGATGAGTTGAAGATGCAGGCCACAATGATTTTGATCAAGAAGAAGAAGAGCTCAATCAAGCAGAAGACTTGGGAGAAGCCAAATGGCGTAGATTAACACTGGAATTACTAGCCTACCACCAAGGGTTGTAACATGTAATAATTAAGCAACTGGGGTATCCATAATTAAGAGATGCATGATGAGTGAATAAAAGATAAAAGAGCGACTGGGGTATCCATGATTAAGAGATGCATGATGAGTGAATAAAAGAAAATTAAAAAGTAGTTAAAAGCAGAATGAAAATGAATGAGGATGGATTAAAAGGTATCACTGTCAGTATGAGGAAGTGATTCACCATGCTCAATATCCCACTCGATGCTATGTGCTTGAACAGGGGACAAATTATGGAGAGGAGAAGAAGGCAAAAGAGGAGAAGATGGTTGAATAGGAGATGAAGGTCGAACAGAAGAGGATGAGGCAGGAGAAGGTGAACGAACTTTAGGAGCTTGATACCACGCTGTAATTCTGCCTCTTGAGCATCCAATTCACGAAGCTGGCACTTAGCTTTACTGACGGAATAGATGTTCGCTGTCACGAAGGCAAGAATTTGATCGCGCTTCTTGTTGACCTGAGAAATTTGGTCCAGAATCAACCGCTGCTTATCTAGATGGTGTGCAGCAGCTTCCCGGCGTTAGCAAGTTCAAGATGTGCCCTGGATAATTTAAATATCAATGTCGAGTAGATATAAATTAAAGAAGAGCACATACTCTGCTGCATCACCAAGCCGCTCCTCGAAGGTCTTCTTCTGGACATGCTGAATGGACGACTTTGCCTTTTCTACAGCAGCATCAGTGATCGCAAAAGATGATGCCTTAGCGGAATGCTTCTTTGCTGTAACCTGGACCTGGGTAGCCTTCGGAGGCTCCGCTGATGCAGAAGAATGGACTGGCGTAGTTGGCGGAACTGAGTTATTGGTGACCAGTTGAGGTTCCGTCGGTTCCATCGAGGCAAGAACTTGCAGCGGTTCCTCGCCGATTGGTTGGAACTGCACAACGCTAGCCCTGCAGGCCCGACACCTGTTGTGACAAGTGGCGGAATCGCATTTGGATGGCCGCATAGATAGCGATGCATCTCAGCAAAGAAAGGAAAGGTTCTATTAATTTTTTCTAAAGACATTTAGCCCTTTATCATAAGAATACCAATAAGACAAAGGTACACCCCATATATTTCGCGCCTTGCTTGGTGTAGCATCATCCGGCCCATCCCCGATGAAGTAAGACACAGAATCTTCTTGGGACTCAGATTGTGCTGGGTCCTCGTCATTTCCACCTATACCGCCTCCTGTGACTGTGATGCGCTTCAACTCTTTTTTGTAGCGCGAATAGAGACTAGAGAACCACATAGATTAAATTACATAAAGACGAGACAAAAGAATGACTTACTCTTCGATCTTTCCCTTAACGCGAGAGGCGAGGACCTCCTCGTTGCCCGAAAAGAGCTCGGGAAAGAGCACAGAGGCTATTTCCTTGTGGACCTTGCTTTTGCTCGATCCAATGGTTTTCTGGGCTCGGAACGTGATCAGAAATGACATAATCATGGTAAAAGACTCACATTGCCCTTCTGAACACCGTACAGGGCTACATGGTTCTCCTTCTTTGCCAATTCCGTCAGGAGTTTGTAAATGAGTTCGCTTTTGTTTGCAGTCCAAGGAATGGTTGGTAGAGTCTGGTTATGCGTCATTATGGTGTAGAAATGTTGTATACAGTAGTCCTCAACAGTAGATAAATTATTTACAAACTATCTAATACACGAAATGTAGCTACGAAGAAAGAACAGGGGAGGCGGCAGTAGCAGCCAGCTGACGTGCTACGCACCGTCGAGAGGCCACACCAGGCATCCCATAAGTGAAAGAAGGGCGTGCGGAGGTAGTACCTCACGCACAATAGTCGACTTAGGGTTATGGGGCGTCTGTGGGGGGGACTAGGGTAGGGCCGGGTCCTCTGAGGACTAGGGCAGGTGGTAGGGCAGGTGGAGGGCAGGGCAGGGCAGGGCAAGAGGAGGGCGGCAGGGCAGGGCAGGGCAAGGGCAGGGCAGAGGCAGGGCAGGGCAGAGTCCGGGCTGGTGCTAGGACAAGCATCAGAAAAAGTGACCGACAGGTATATAGCCTTGCGTGCCCATATATGAATTACATTCCATGCTGTGGTTGCGATGTCTGGATAGCAGTACATCGAACGATGGCTTACATTGAGGTACATAGAAATAGCAGCACCGCAGTCAGCACAGAATCAGTTTCCCGATACCTGATAATGCATGGGAATGTATCGTGAGTTATTGCAGTCGTTCGGTAAATAGGAATGTAAGCGGTCGTTCGATGTACCGGAATGTAATGAAGTGACGCCAATAAATAACAATGTCTTGCTATGTACATCTTATCACCGTGCCCATATAGAGTCATGTAATATGATCTATTTCTCATTCCTGCCAGATAACCTAGACTAATCATCTCGACAATTCAGATACCCACATCACACACACTATAGATTGCGCAATAATATCATTGATGAAGCAATTTACATACACCCGAACTAGAAATACAGGCGGCAATGCGCAAAGCTCACGGCTTGGGATTCTTCTTGGTCTTCGTAACTTTGGCTTTCTTCTTCAGGGGTAGTTTATTGACGTCCAAAGACTTTGAAAAAGCATTAGAATGAACTTATGTACTAGGAAGATAACTTACGTGCTTCGTGACCGAGGCTCTGGTAGCACGTTCCGTTCGTTGAGGTGTAGGTGTTGCATTGGCGCTCCTCTTATCCGGACTTCCATCTGCGATGGGATGACTCTGGACTAGTCTGTTCTCCACTGCTTTCAAGGTCTGTCTCTGATGGTATAATGAGCGAGAAGGATCAGGGTACGTTAAGGAGAACACTACCTCCTTTTGGCTGTAGCTCTCGCCATGTGTCTTCTCTGAGCGTGGACGCTTGTTCTTCTTGAGGTTCTTCTCCAAAATCGTAACTTGATTATCCAGGGTCTCATTGTCGCTGTTGTCATCGTCAACATCCCGTCGTATCTGACTACCTGTGATCGGTGAGTAGCTGTTGAAATTCGATCAACTTCCTGATCGCTAGTGTCATCGCTGTCGTCGTGCCCGTTGAATCGAAGAACAACCTTGGCTTGTGCAGGAGATGGAGTCGTCGTCGTCAAATCCTGGGGGCCTCGATCCTGACGGCCTGAAGCCGCGACCTGGCATACCTGCCGTGGAGTTGTGTTTACCTCGTG